>JAODAL010003083.1:0-180730 GCA_025379985.1 Phyllomedusa bahiana
GTTTACAAAAAAAAAAAAAAACCCTGTGCAATTTGGGTGGAGTGCATAAACCAAGCTGGGGCTACCCACCCCCCATACAAACAGTCAAAAAAAAAAAATTGTCAAGTTCTTCCATTTAAAAAGATGAGGGGCCTGTAATTGAATAAAAGGTAAACCTCAACTATGAGAGCCCAAAAGGAAAAATAAACCCAGAAAATAAAATTGTCTGATTTGGAAAAAAAAATTTATTTGCAAATTAGGGTGGAAAAAAAGTATTTGTCAAAAAACAAAATTCATCTCAATTTTTTGTTATAATCCTTTGTTGGCAATGACAGAGGTCAAAATTTTTCTGTTAATCTTCCAAAAGGTTTGGACAAACTGTTGGGTATTTGGGCCATTCCTCCTGCGATCTCCTCTAACAGTATTTTTTGGTCTGTCGCGGGACAACACGGACTTTCAACTCCCCCAAAAGGGTTTTTTGTTGAGACTGGCTAGGCCAACCCAGGACCTTGAAATGTCTTACAAGCCACTCCTTCGTTGCCCGGGCGGTGTTCTTGGGTCTTTGTTTTCTAAAGCCCGAAAATTTTCATTTCAATGCCCTTGGAGGGAAAGGGGGTTTTTGCACTCAAAATTCACTAATGGCCCCATTCTTTTTTCATGACACGGACAGTCCCCTGGTCCTTTGCAAAGAAACACCCCCAAACATGATTTTGCCCCTCCCCCATGCCCACAGTAGGTTGGGTTCTTTGAATGCAACTCAGCATTCTCACCCTCCAAACCAAGAGTTGTTTTTTTCTACCAAATTTTTTTCTACTTTGGTTTCATCTGCCCTTGACATTTCCCAATACTCTTCTATCACCCAATCTCTCAGCAAGCTTCAATTGGGGCCCGGAATGTACTGGCTTAAGGAGGGGGACATTATGACACGCGGACTGAGTCCGGAGGGGTAGGTGTTACAATGGTAGCCTTTGACGTTGGGTTTCCCGCTCTTGAAAACATTTCACTAGGCCCCCCCCGTTGGGGGCTGGGATTTTTTTCTCAGCATGCTTGTATCATTTTGACCCTCGGGTGAATCTTGCGGGAGCCCCTTTCGGGGATTATTAGTGGTCTTGTATGTTTTCGTTTTCAATTATTGCTTTTTTGGGGACAAATACTTTTTTCCCACCAAAATTTGCAAAAAAATTCTTTCAAATCAGACAATGTGATTTTCGGGATTTGTTTTCTCATTTTGTCTCTCATAGTTGAGGTCTACCTATGATGGCAATTACAGGCCTCTCTCATCTTTTTAGCCTCTATACCTATCTATAGGAGTCCTATATACCTACCCGGGGATTCTATACTTACCTACCTACCGAGAACCAATATACCTACAGTGGGGAAAAAAAGTATTTAGTCAGCCATCAATTGTGCAAGTTCAGATGAGAGAGAGACCTGTATTTGACATCATAGGTAGAACTATGAGAGACAAAATGAGAAAACAAATCCCGAAAATCACATCGAAGGACACCAGAAACAAAATTGTAGCCCTGCACCAGGCTGGGAAGACTGAATCTGCAATAGGCAAGCAGCTTGGTGTGAAGAAATCAACTGTGGGAGTAATAATTAGAAAAAGAAAGACATACAAGACCACTGATAATCTCCCTCGATCTGGGGCTCCACAAAGATCTCACCCCATGGGGTCAAAATGATCACAAGCATGGTGAGCAAAAATCCCAGAACCACACGGGGGGAACTAGTGAATGACCTGCAGAGAGCTGGGATCTAGAGGAGATCTGCATGGAGGAATGGGCCAACATACCAGCAACAGTGTGTGCCAACCTTGTGAAGACTTACAGAAAACATTTGACCTCTGTCATTGCCAACAAAGGATATATAACAGATTGAGATCAACGTATATTATTGACCAAATACTTATTTTCCAACATAATTTGCAAATAAATTCTTTCCAAATCAGACAAGCCGCTCGCTGGGTGAACGGGGAGAGTGAAGTTTAAATTTTTTTTTTCCACTATTATAGCCCACCCTACCACCTGCCTACCTGGACCCTGTCTAACTAAGACCTATCTATCTATTTACCTGGGGATAGCCTACCTACCTAATGGGGGCCAACCAACCTCCCTTTCTGCAGCCTACCAATCTCGCTGTCTGGGGCTTAACTAGGTAGTTGAGGTCTGGGGCCTACCAACCTAGCTACCTTGGGCCTACGCATGAACCTGGGGCCTACTAATCTACCTACCTACCTAGGGCTTTGCTTGTGTAGTGTACAGTATGTAGTGTACAGGAGTGTACACTCTTAATTTTATTTGTGCCTCATGATAATATTTACTATGGAAGCCATTGTTTATTATGTGCAATGTAATTTGTCAGTATAATGCTAAGTTTGATGCCGATATGCTGTGTAAGCCTGAAGCAAAGTGGGGGTTACCTAGGCAACTACATAAAGGTAACCAGGTGGGAGAGGTTTTTTCATTTTAGGAGTTAAGCCAGTTGGGGCAGTCAGTGGGGGTTACCCCTAGAAAACTAGAAAAACCTGCCCCCTTTGCTTCCAACTTTTCCCGAGGGACTTATAAATTTTTTTGGGAAAGGAATAAAAGGGGTTTTGGGGGAATGTCAAATCTACCCTTTGGGTGTAAAGAAATGTTTTTTTTGTTTACCACCTTCCCCCCCCCGGTCTATTTTTCTCCCGGAAAAACCCTAAAAGGAACCCCCCAAACCTAATCGGGGCCCGGGGTGGGCATTTTTAAAAGAGTGTGCCCCGGGGGGGGGAAAATTGGGGGGAAACCCAATTTCTTTTCCCATATACAAAGCAAAAAACCCCCCTTTTCACTGTGACGGTGTCAAAGGGGAAAAAGGGAGGATTGGGTTTTTCTGGCCACGGGTGACATTTTAAATTCAAATATTTTCCTATTTTTTTTCCTTTGGGCGCCCCCCCCTGGTCCCTTTTTGTTACACCGGGTGGGACGGGGCCCAGGGGGGTAGAGGGGGGGGAAAAGGGGAGGGGGGACCGGGGGGACAACCCCTTTCCCCTTTTGGGGGTCTGTATTCACCCCCTGAAAAGCCACTAAAAAAGGACGGGACCAGGGGAGCAGAGGGGCCAATTCTTTTGTGGTTTCCCGGCCGTGTTTTCTGGGCCCCCTTTTGGGCCTCTGAAGCCTCCCTATCCCGGGGGGAAGCTGGGGAGCGCGGGCCAGGGGGGCCCTCCCCACTTTTTAATAAAAAGGGGAAATCCAGTAGTCTTAAAGCTGTGGGGAGGTTTTTTTAAAAACCAACCCCAGGGGGGGGGGGGGGGGGTTGGGGCCCCAAATTTGCGGGGGACCCTCCCGCCCAAACAAGGAGGGTTGTTAATTTTTCCCGTTTACCTATCCTAAGGGCCTTGCCTACCATTTACCTTTTTGGCTCTGTATGATTTACCTACCTCCCAGGGTCGGGCCTAACTCCCAAATTTTGGGGCCTAAAAAAAACTCCCCTTCCGGAGATAAAAAAACCCCCCTTTTCCAAATGTTAGTAACAGAGCTCCCGGGCCAAGGTTACCCTCTTTTAAACCCCACAGGAAAAATTTTTTTCCGGGTTTTGGAAAACTACAGTGCTCTATTTTGCGGGGGAATTTGGTGGTGGGCTTTGGGGAAATTATATTTTTAAAAAAGGCAGTCCCTCGGGGCCCAGCTGCTGTGGGAATTCCCATGTCCCGGGCATACCCAAATAGATATTCCTAAATATATATGGGGCCCCAATTTTTTTCTTTAAAATGTTTAAATACGGGTGTTTTATCAAGTGATCGGGAAAAATTTAAAAAAAAAAGGAAAAAAAAAAAAACAATCTTTTTTTTATGTAGCCTTTTATTTAAAAATTGCAAAAAAACCCCTTTCCCTCAAGATTCCCCTTGATAAAGGGCCCGACGGGTTTGTTTTTGGGCCCAAAAGGAAGGGGGAAAACCCCTCCGCGGGGGGAGGGGTTTAAAAGACCCGCTGAATTTTCAATTGGGGTTATAGGGTGGGTGAGGGGGGGAAATGTCTCTGCCTGCTTTTTGCAAAAGCGGCCTTTTAAAAACCCCAATTAAAATTTAAATGGGGATTTTGGGGAGGGCGGGGGTTTGGGGGGCTGAAATTGCGTTGGCTCCAACTAAAAAAGTTTGGCGGGGAAACCAAGAGGGGGGGAAGTAAAACCCCATTTGGTTCGTCAAATGCACCCAACTAAAATTTAGGACTGGGTAAACGGGGGAAAGCCCCCAAAGGAAGGGTTTGTTTTTGGGGAAAAAAAACCCCCACACGGAGTGGGGGAGGTTTTTTTCGGGGAAAACCAGATTTTTTAAAAGAAAGATCCCCAAAAATTAAACCAAAAGGGAAGACAAAGGGGGTTTGGGCCCCAAGGGAAAATCAACGGGGAAAGGGTTATGTTGGAAAATTTTTTACTGGGGATGGAAAAAAAATTGGGGCCCACGGCCCAAAGAGCCCAAACAAAAATCCCAACCCTGAAAAACTGGGCAGGGATGGAAAGGGCCCAAAAAAGTGATGGCGGGGTTTCCCCATGGGGAAAAAAGTGGGTACCCCAACGCCCCAAGGGTTTAAAATTCTCCCACAAAGGGCCTAGGTTTTGGGGATTTTTCCAGATGAATCGGGCCCCAGTTTTTTTCAGTAGGTGTTTCTTTTAGAGACTTTGGCTTTACAGAAAATCATTTTTTTTGCAATGATCCCCCATAAAAGGGTTGTCCCAATAAAATAAAAAAAATACACAAAAGGGGGCTTAATAAAGCTCCCCGGGAAAAAGGCTTGCTCCAAATGAAAAAAAAATTTTTTTAAAAGCGGGGCAAAAATTTTTTTCCTTTAATTTAAAAAAAACATGCCAAAAAAAAATAAGAAAGGCCAAAAAATTAAAATTTTGTAAAAAAAAAAAGTTTGCCCTGTTTTGGTTTTAAAATTCGCTATAAACCTGGGGGACCCTATGTGGCCCCAAAAATGAAAGGGCTGTTTTTTTCCCAAAACCCTCTTTTTTGGGGCCTTTTTTTTGATATTTTTTTAAACATCTTTTAAATTTTTGGGAAAATTAAAGTCTGCTGCTTTTTATAAACCTTTTTTATACCTTATTTTAAATTTTTGGGGGCTAAAAAATTTTGCCTTAAAAAAAATTTTTTTACAGGGAGGTTTTTGAACAAAGTAAAATTGAAAAAGGGGAAAAGCTTGAAAATTTTAAAAATTAATAATAAATATTTTCACCTTTTAATTTCATTTTTTTAAAAAATTCTTTTTTCCCTTTTTGTTTTAGCTTGGGGTTAGAAACCCTTTAGGGGCCAAACGGTCTTCCGGGGGTTTAAAAACGGGGGTTTGAGAGTTTCTTCAGCCCTTAGCTGAAACATGCTCAGGCCTTTTAACTCTTCCGCTAAAGGAAAGGATTGCCGGGGCCTTTTTTCCCCCTTTTGTTTAAAGTAATCACAAAACCACAAAATCACTGCTGAGGGAACGTTCAGCCTCGGGTTTTTCCCCCATTCTACCCCCCTTTTCCCCCTTGAAACCCCTTAGTAATTTAAGTTAAAACAGGAAAACCTAAAAACAGGAAATGTGAACTGAGGGAAAATTGAACTTGGGCCCGGGTATTTTTGGAAAATCAGAATCCTTTCCCCCACCTCCCCTATTTTGGGAACTTTCAAAACTTTTAAAATTTTTTTAAAACAGGACCTTTGTTTAAATTGGAGTAGCAAAACTGAGGAAAAAGGTTGGGTGAGTTCCCCCCTGCTTTTGTTTCCACAAGATTTGAAATTTTCAAAAACCAAAATCCCCCCCCCAGGGCCCTTTTTGACCCAACTTGAAAGCTGAAAACTGGATTAGAGGAGGAAATGAAAGGGTTTTTCCGGGAAAAAACCCCCTTTAAATTTAAAGGGGGAAACCATCTTTTTTTTCCCCAAAAGGTCGTTTAATTAGTTTTTTTTTTAAATTTTTTTTCATTTTTGAAACCCAATTAAAAAAGGCACTATCTTTTTTTCTTGAGTTGATTTGGGTTCCAGTCTTTTTTAAAAATTTTTTTCACTTTTTTTTAACCCTTTAAAGTTTTTTTAGGTAAAGGGGGTTGTGGGTTTTTTTTTTCTTTAACGGGGGGGGTTGCAGCAATTTTGTTCGTTCAAACAGGGTAAAACACGTTAAAAGAAAGTTGAATGCCGGGAACCATGGAGTCCCAGAAATTATATTTAGAAAAGGGTGAAAAATCTAAAAACCCTAAAAAAAAATTTGGATAGATCTTTATATGAATGTGGGAAACCCCAGAAAAGGCCAAAGGACCTCCTCCCTCCATTCACCGAGAACAAAAAAAAAATTAGGGAAAATTCTAGGGATTCCTCTGGGAAAAATTAGTTTGTACATGAACACTAGATCCAAGTAAGCTAAAAGGACCCTGGTCCCTTTAAATTTGAGCATTCAGTTAAAGGTGAAATAAAAAACGGCCCCTCTTTTTGGAGAGGGGGTGCCCACTTTAAAAAAAAGGGGGTTTCCCGCCCTTTAAAATTACTAATGTGGGAAATTTCCCGGGCCAGGGGTTAAAATAAAAACCCCAAACCTTGGGGTTTGGGGAAACCAGCCCAAATGCAAAGTTTTTCGGGTCTAGTAATGCCTTTATCCCATGTGGGTCCGTATTTAACCATAAGGTTTTTAAATTTAGTTTGAAAATGCCTTTTTGTATGGAGGTTTGCCAGGAGTGGGGTGGTGGGGCACATTTGGGGAAAAACCCAGCAGAATCCCAGCAGAACCAAGTACGGGGCCCTTTTAAAGGGGGTTTTTTGACATGTTCTCTTTTTTCCTACCCCCGGGTACCCAAAAGCTTCATTTCTGTGTGCTCAGAAGGGGGGTTTTGTGATTTGTTTAAATTTTGATAATGGGGCCCCAGCAGGCTGTTTTTCCCCCAGGCCTATCTCCTGTAGTCAAAGAAAGGTGTGTTTTTTTAAAGCATTTTTGAGTAGCTGAGGGGGTTTAAAAAGTTTTTGCCTCCGGCAAAAAGGGCCCTTAGGTTCAAATCCCTGCAGGAAAAAAACCTGTTTTTTTTTTTTTTTGTTTTAAATTTCCACATACCTGTTTGGGGGTTTCTTTTTTTATTTTTTTTGCCACGGGTTTGACTAATTACAAAGGAAGTACAGAGGAGGGGGAGGTAGAGGGGGACGGGTTTTTGGGGGTTTTTGGAAACACCCAGTAGGTCCGGGAGAGGAGAGGGTGATGTTGAGCAAGGTCTGATCGGTTTGGGGGAGCCAAAAACCCCCCGGGTTTTCATATCCCCTGGGACAAGCTTTTAAACAAGGGGAACCCCCAAAAAGGAGCAGCGGGGGAAAAAAAAGGTTTTGCAAAATTTTTTTAATAAAAATTAAATTGGTTTGAAAAATGTTTGTTTTTTTTCATTTGCAAGTTTTCCCGTCTTTTTTTTTTTAAGGGCCCAAACCCCCCTTTTAAATGAAAAAGGTCTTAACTAGCGGGGGCCCTTTTCGCCTAGGCAGAAATTGCCTGTTGCCCAAACCCTCAGATGGGGGGCCGGGAGCGCCGACATTATTAAAAGCTGTGTGTGCGGGTTTGGGGACGCACACAAGTTCAGGTTGGTTGCTAAGTGAAAGGGTGGGAGGAGGGAGGGGAATGGGGGAGGTGACGGGGGGTCAGGGGGGAGGGGGGGGCCCCTTTGTGGCCCCACGGGAAAGTTTTTCGGAAGTGCACCCCACTGTCGGGGCCATGGGGGAGGGCCCCGCCCCTTGCTGTGCTCTTATCTAGTTTCCAAAGCTCCCGGGGCCCATCCCCTTTCCCCAACCTAAAGGGTTTTCTCCAGGAGAGAGTCCCCTCACTGTAGAAAACCGGGAAAACATCGCACAAAAGGGGGTTTTCTGAAACGCATATTTTCCCAGGGCTGTGAACTTACTAAAGGTTTATGTGTGCATGTGTCTGTGTGTTCATGTTTTAAAGTATTTTTGGGCCCTGTGGGGTTTTGTTTGTGAGTTATTATTTTTATTATTATTTTTTTTAAAGGGCCATTATTCCAGGGGGCTTTTACATTCGAGGGGGTTTCATAAAATTAAAATAAAATCAAAAACGGGGTTTTCAATTTATAAGTGATTTAATTTACAATTGGCCCCAACAGAGGGGGAGGAGGACCCCAACCCCGAGGGTTACAATCTTTTCAAGGGGGGGGGAAAGAGACGGGGGGGGTGAGGGGGGAGGGGCATGTTTGTGGAGGGGAAGTGTGAAAAAAACCCCAAAGGGTTTGTGGGGGTTATAGGCAAGCCCGGAAAAAAATGGGTTTTTTTTGGTTGCTTTTGAAGCGGGGGAAAGGGATATTAAACCCTATATACCGAGTATATGCCCAACCCGGGGTTTTTAAACCCAAGGCCAAACCACTTTTTGCCCCCAAAAAAAGGGAATCGAGTAAAAAGCCCAGGGTAAAAAAATGGGAAAAGGGTAACGGTAAATTTTAAAAAAAAAAAAATGGGGCACCAAATTTAAAATTTTTCCCAAAGGGAGTTTAAATTTTCCCCCATTTGGGGAATTTTTAGGGAGATATTTTGGCCCCATATTTTCAGGTTTTAGGCGGTTTATGGGCCCAAAAAGGCAAAGTTTTATTCCCCCTAGGAATGTAATAGGCAGTTTTATTCCCCCTTAAACAGGTTTTTTAGGCAGGTATAGGGGCCCCCTACGCAGGGGAACGGCAGGGATATGGCCCCATACGCCAAAGGGATAAGGGGCAGGCTGTAGGGGAGGTATAGGCAGGGTAGGCAGGTATTGGGGCCCGGGTGTAGGCAGGGGGATAGGGTTTTGGGATAGGCAGCTGTAGGAGGTATAGGGGAAGCTGGTAGGCAGGTTTTTAGGGGGGAGGTATTTGGGGCCGGCCCGTAGGCAGGTAAAAAAGGGGAGGTTTTATGGGCCCCCCTACCGGGAGGTATTGGGCAGGTTTTTAAAGGGGGGGGTTTTTTAGGGCCCGGCCCGTTAGGAGGTATAGGGCAGGTTTATGCAGGGTGTAGGCAAAGGGTTTGGGGAGGTTTTTAAAAAAGGGCCGGCTGTAGGGGAGGTTAAAGGGGAGTGTAGGCGGTATTTGGCGCTGTAGGCAAAGGTTTTAGGGGGGGCCGGGTGTAGGTGGTTTTTGGGGAGGCTGTAGGGGGAGGTTTTTAAGGGGGGGTTTGAAAAGGGGGGGTGTAGGCCCGGTTTTAAGGCAGGTTTTAGGCAGCCCGTAGGCAAGGTATAGGCAGCTGGGAGGAGGTTTAGGGGCCGGGGCCCCGTAGACAGGTATAGGCGTGTAGGGCAAAGGGATAGGGCCCGGGTGTTTTGGCAGGTTTTAGGCAGGGTGTTAAAGGGGGGGGATAGAAAAAGGGATAGGGGGGGGGCTGTAGGGGGTATAGGCAGCTGGGGGGCAGGGTATAGGGCCAGCTGTAGGGCAGGTATTTGGAGTGTTGGGGAAGGGATTAAAAAGGGAATTTGGGCCGGCCCGTAGGGGGGTTTTTGGCGCTGTTTTGGGCAGGGGATAGGGCCCGCTGGGAGGTTTTAGGGGCTGTTTGGAAAGGGTTTTGGGAAAAGGTTTTTAGGGGCCCGGGGTAGGGGGGGTATTGGCAAAACTGGGAGGCAGGTATAGGCAGTTTTAAAAAAAAAAAAAAAAAAAAACAAAAAACCCCCTTTTCCTGGCTCCCCGGCTGCTTTCCGGGGCTCCCCCGCCCCCTTTTTCCCCCTCGCTTTTCCCCCTTTCCCCCGCGTGTCCCGTCTTTCCCCGGGAACGGCGGGGGATGTCATCAGGCCACGCCACCACGTGTTTACACCCCACTTTTCCTGGTTTCCCGGGATTCAGGGGGCACCGGAGTCTGCCGGCCCGCCCCGGGAATTCCCTTTTTGGAGCCGGGGCCCCTCGGGTCTGTTTTCTCCGCGTTTTGGGATTTTCCCTTTTAAAACCTTTTTTGCGCTCCGGAGGGGGTCGCATTTTTAGGTGAAGGGATGCGGGGCGTGGCCCCGGGGAAAGGGAGCGCCTTGGAAACTGTGCCCCTCCCCTCGGGGATTTTTGTTATAAAGCGTCCAAAGAGGGGGCCGCTATAACTGAAGCTTTCCCCGTCAAACACTGGGCCATGCTGCGCCTGATTTCCCACAGTGACTGGGGGTATAAGCCCAGGGGAGATTTTTTAAATATTTTTTGTTGCCCCGGGAAAAAAAAATGGGTTATACTTGGGGTATATGGTTGGGTTTTGTGTATAAAGGGGTGTATTTTTATATATGTATATGTAAAGTATGTTAAAAAATGTATATTTTTGTGTATGATTATTTAAAATATATATATATATAAAACCCCTAATATATATAAAGTGGGTTTTGTAATGTATGTTTTGGTGTTTGTTAAAAAAAGGACAAAATTTTAAAGTTATCAGTATTAAAAAGGGTGTTTGCGCTTTTTTTTTTATTTTTTATGCTTTTTGGACGGAAAAATTTTGATAAATTTTTTTTAACCAAAAAGATGTTTTTTAAAAATTGTGGGGGTTTATAAATTTTGGGTTTAAAATTGTGAAGGTTTTCAAGGGTTAAGTTCTTTGTGATCATTTCCCGCACCCCGTGAAAATTAGTTTTTAACTTTTTATGTTGAGGGTTTCAAGCCCGGGGTTTTTGGGGTTTCTATGGGAAAAAAGAAGTTATTTCCGAAAAAAGCGTTAGCAAACTGTATCTGTTTGTCTATATATTTTTTCAATTTCTTTAAAATTTTTTTTTACCATGTGAAATAAAGTTTTGGATCAAATTTTTTTCCCCTTCCCCTGGGGTATTTGCTGTATATGTTTTGTGTGTGTGGTGTGTGTGTGTGTGTTGTGTGTTGTGTTTTTGTGTGTGTGTTTTGGTTTTGTGTGTGTGTGTATATATATGTGTTTAAAAAATATATATGTCTGGGGTGTTTTTGGGTATGGGGGGTTATTTGCGTGCTCATTTTGGATTTGTATATATGTGTATGTAAAATTTGTGTATACACCCCATATACACAATTTTCACTTCAGTTTACATCACTAGAAAATAATTTCCCGCCTAATTGGTTTTTCCCTTACACATGTAAAAAAATTTTTAAACCTGATGATGAAAAATTTTATTTGGGGAAAATAATTTTTTTTTACCTGTCATTTGTCAGGGTTTTGGTTTTTTTTTTAGCTGCTGCAGGGCCCGGGGGGGGGGCTAAGGGTTTGTTTCAAAAATGCGTACATTGGGAGGGCCCATTTCATGGCGGTTTGGGGAAACAAAAACAACCCCAAAATGCGCCCCAAAAATTACCGGGGGAAAAATTTATAAACTCTATAAAAGAACTGTGAATTATGTCTCGTTTTCCCCCCGCATTTCAAATTTCGCACATATTAACACCGGGGAAAAGAAGTGACAGGGTCACTTTTTCGTGGCGCTGATTTTGTGGAGGTGAAAAGGGGGCCCGGCCCCCCCTGTGCTTTGGGAAATAAAGCGGTTTTTTAACAGGGGGGGTACTCCCAAAAAAAACCCTGGGGGTACCCGGGCAAATTTTGTCCTAAGGGGTTTTGTTTTACACAGGTTTAGTGGCCTGTACCTTTTTTGCGCCGGGCTATAAGGGCTGCCCGTTGGAAGTATGTTTCTCTCCAGTGTATAATTTTTAGCGCGCTCCCGCCACCTCCCCTCTACTTTCACTTTTTTTTTTCCGGGGGAAGCAGCATGTCCCTTATTTTTTAAAAACGGGTTCGGTTTTGCCCGGGAAAAGAACAGAATTCCTAAAACGTTCCCCCTATTTATGGTTTCCATTTTTTGCCGGGCGTATTTTGGGGGGCATTACAGGAAAAGTTATGGGCCCCCCCCAAAAATTGGGTGTGTATGTTTCCCCCTTGTAAGTCTGTCCCCTACCCTTCCGGGGGCGTAATTGGGGCCCTTTAATTTCACCCGACATATAGGCCGGGGGAAAAAAATTTTTGGTAATTCATTAAAACTCTCCCCTGAGGGGCTCGGATTTTCCTTTTTTCTGGGGAGAATAAATACGGGGAGAGCTTTTAGGTGGAGGCACTTTTGGCCCCCGTTTTTCCTCTGGGAAAAACTAAAAATTTCCGGGTTATGTGGGGAAAAAAGCTGTGTTTTCCCGCCAAACTGAGCAAAGCTTAACACAGGGCCCCGGGGGCCCCCCATTTTTTTGCGACCCTTGCAAAAAAAAGGGGCCCTCTTTCCCCAAAGGGGGCACGGTTTGGGGCCCCAAATTTCCCGGGGGGGGCCCCCCCCAGCAAAAAGGGGGGGCCCCGTTTCCCAAACGGCTGCCCCGCTCTGCCCCGTGAATGAAAACAGCCGGGCATTACCCGTTTTTCCCCGGGCTGTTTCCCCGCGGGCCCTGCCTGCACTTCATTCATTTTCCGGGCCGGAAATGCCCTTTCCTTTTCAGGCCCTTGGCCCCCGGGCTGTGTGTCGGGGTCAAGGAAAAAGGGGGAGGGGGCGCACTGACAGCCCAGCCGGGGAAAGGGATAAGCAACGCTCAGGGAGGCGCTCCTCATCCCCGTTTGTGCTTTGGGCCCCCCCCTGTGTGTTGGGTTCAAGGAAACAGGGGGGGGGAAAGGGGCACAAAGGGGCCCGGGCCGGGAGGGAGATAAGAGCTCAAAAGCAGGCAGCCAGGGGCGTTTCCCCCCATTGGTGGGTGTGGGCCCCCTTTTGCGGTTTTCACTTTCCCGGGGCAGAAATGCTGATGATATCGGGCCCCAAGGGGTACAAGAAAAAACTTTCCCTGTTTCCGGGCCCCCCTGGAGTTTTAAGGGTTTTTGACTCCCTGGTTTTGTGTGGAGTTTGGCATATTTGTTTTGGGGGAAATGTGGGGTGAGTGGGATGTGAATGGGTTTGGGTGTTTTTTTGTTTTTTTGGGGTGTTTTAAAATGCACCCTTTTGGGCAAAAGCATGAAATTTTTTAAAGCGAAAGCCAAATTTCATTGGGGCCTAAAAAAAAAGGGTAGAACGCAACCTGTTTTTATTTAACCGCTTTTACAACGGGGGCATTTTAAACAGGCGGGATTCCCGCCGGGTGGGGCGGCCAATTTTTGGCTCGGGGTTTTTCCAAATTGGGAAAAATGCTCTTCCCCCGTTCCAGCTTTTTTGTGCTAGGGAAATTTCCGTACGGGGGCTATTTTAAAAATTTTTAGCTTCGTTTTCGGTTTAGTGGCCCGCCTTTTCCCCACGCCCCCCCCAAAAATTGGGCATTTACAAAGAGGCCCCCCCGGCACGATGTAATGTACCCTGGTTTGGCATGGGAGGAGATTTTCAAAAAATTTTTAAAGGTAAATGTGCCTGAATCGGGCTGTTTTAAAACACCAGATATCCGGGTGCAAAACCCCCTTTATACATGTGCCCCTTTTTTTCCCCAAGGGGGGGCAAAAGTATGGGGAAAGGGGGGGTGTGCCTGAAGTTTGGCGGGCGTTTTTAGTCCGAAAAAAAATGGCGCCCGCCCTGTTACTCTATTTTTTAAAAACCCGCCCCAGAAAACCCCGTATCAGGGGCCCCTTTAAAAAAAGCACCCGCGCCTGATTTTGGGGGTGCGCTGGAGGGGGGGTCTCCTTTTTTAAAAATACGGAAAGCTGCCCAATTTCCAGGGGGAGTTTCAAACTGGAACCCGGGAGAGGAAACCCTTTCAAGGGGTTTTTTCCCGAGCCAGAAAATGTCTCTTTGTAGCTAGGGGAAAAAACCCCTTTAAATCTTTGACCCAAATTTTTAAAAAAAGGTTCATAAATTCGGCCCCTTTCCCCTTTTAAAAAAAATGCATGCAAAAAAAAAAAATTTATAAAATGTCACCCTTTTAAAAACGCATCAAAAAAAGGTTTCCTTTTTCCCCGTCCCATTGTTTTTTAATCTTGGGAAAACATGCCAAAGTTATATCTTGTTTCCCGTGGGTACTTTTTTCCCATTGCAAAACAAAAGGGAAATATGGTGCTGTGCTTTTCCGACAAAAAAACCAAAACCCGGGGTTGGCGGGGTATTTTTCACAAACATATTTTTCAGGGCCATAAATTTGGGGGGTTTAATTTCCCGCTGGGAATGCGCCCGAAAATTTCGCCCTTGGGAAATACAGTAATTATTATTTTTAATTTACCAAGGGGGGCCCCATGAAAAAAATGTTCTTTGATCTAAAGGTTTCTTTGTTTTTCCATAAAAAAAAAATTTCAGATTTTCCCCTTTAAAATTTTTTCCCGGCATTATCAAAAGGGGGCTTTTTGAAATTTGGGTTTTTTATGGGGGACCCCAAAACGGGTTTTTAGATCTTTTAAAAGTTTTTATGCGGCCCCCCAGTGCTCTTAAATTTTAAGCATTTTTCCCCCGGTTTCTTACTGTGGGGAAAATTAAGATGAATGTAGGCCTGGGGTGGAGGGGGTTGTGCGAAGTAAGCGCCCCGGCCCGGGGGGTACTTTCAACAGCGGCGTTTCAGGGGGCCCTGTTTAAATGGGGTGTGAAACTATACGCTTTGGGTGAAATCGGTTCTGTTTAAATTATTTTCATGTTTTAAAAAAAGTGTCAGCGCCGAAAAAGCGCTGTTTTTTCGTCAGGGAAAATTTCCCTGGGTTGAAACCAGAATTTGACAAAGGAAATGGGGCGCTGGATGTTCCTGGGGGGTGGGTTTAGTTGGAGGGGGGGGGCCCCGTGCCACTCTGCCCGGGGGGGCCCCATTAAAACAGTTAAGACGGCCCTGGCCCGGCAAACGCCCCTGTTAAAAAAAGATGAAACGGTTTTATATCTGTTTAGTTTTACTTTAAAAATATGTTTTTTTTTGGGAGGTATCCCAAAATTGGGGAAAAAAAAGAATTAACCCGTGTGTTAAAATTAAAAAATTTTAAGAAATCTAAAAATCCCCTATGGAATTGAAATTCTAATTTGCTAAAAAGCTAGATAAAAGTAAGCTAAAGGACTGGATCCCTCTGTCCCATAGTACAACATGTTATATACGGTATAAAAATATGAGATCCTACAGTCCCTCTTGGAGTAATATTGATTTATATATGAACGGATTCCAGTAAGCTAAATGACCTGTTCCTTCCATCCAATGGGGCCCTACCTACCTACCTAGAGCCTAGCTAATGAACTAACTTTGACCTATCTACTTACCTTCCTACCGACCTGGAGCCTATCCACCTATCTAACTAGGGTCTACCTTCTTGGAGTCTGTATACCTACCTATCTGGGGCCTAACTATCTACCTGAAGCCTATCTACCTACCTAACTGGGGCCTTCCTACCTAACTGGGGCCTACTGTGTATCTAGGTTTAGCTACCTTTCTACCTGGGGCTATCTACCACTTACCTACCTACCAACCTACCTCGGACCTACCAACCTAGGCATCTTTATCTACCGGGGGCCTATCAACCTACCTACATTGGGCTTAACCACCAATCTGCCTAGGTACCTACCTAGAGACGGCCTACCTATATGGGGCCTTGCCCATTTACCTGTCTACCTAGGACCTTGTCTATCTACCTACCTGGGGCCCTACCTACCTACTTGGGTCGTTGTCTGCCTACCTACCTACCTGAGGCCCCTACCTACTTAGCTCGGGCCTCGCCTACCTACCAGGAGCCTTGCCTCCTACCTACCTACATAGCTGGGGTCTTCTCGCTTACCTACCTGGGGCACTGCTTGTCTACATACCTACTTGGGGCCTTGACAACCTACCTGCAGCCATTTCTATGTACGTACCTGTGGCTTTTCTAACTAGGGCTTTACCTATTGTTGGGCCATCCTACGCACCTACCTATTTATCTAACTAGATACCGAGTGGGGTGTGTGTGTGTGTGTGTGTGTGTGTGTGTGTGTGTGAGGACGGGGTGACTATGTAAGAACAGGGGTGTGGCTAACTAATTTGTGGCTACCTGCTTAATTGATGCTACCTACCTAAAAGGGTGGTCTTCCTATCTGTAGGGCCATATTTAGTATTCAGGCTGCTCTAGGCACTTTTGAGAGCTGTCAGTCAAATGCTGATTAGTGGTTTTCTATCTACAAGATTGCTCTCTGGACTATGTCGGACCAGTGTTGGATCCATTTCTCTAATAAATGGCTGCTGCTGGCCAGGATTGTTTATTTAAATAAAGTGTTTTTGGGTTATTTCAGTGTATGTTTTGACAGACATCATGACAAACCTGATGAAGTGGATTGCCCCAAAATGCATTGTTTTAAAATTAAAATAATAAAAAATGATTCTTTCTACAGGTAGCAATCTGCACCTACTTCCAATGCATCTTGGTCCAGGAGAGTTGAATTGGGCCTATGGATTGTGTTTTCAATCTCTGGTTTTTATTGTATGATAAATAATCCTTTTGGATTAGTAGGTGTAGAACAAGCAGCGATTCGGAGAAAGAACCCCCAACACCGGGTAATAGGTGTCACGCCAGTGGTGAGTTGTGCCAGCCTTATGCACAACAACAAAAGGTGAACAGTGAAATCATTTATTACCTGCATACCATCCTCTGAAAAATCGGTTAATGCACTTGGAAGCACTTTGCTGTGTCTTTTTTATTTTTCATATGTAGAACATAGGCTGAGATCAGGAAAATAAAATTGAAATAGTGATCAACATCTATTTAAAATTTGTTTTATTTAATTTAGTAAAAACAAAAAAAATTTGACAGAAAATAGTTCGTAAAAAGTTTATACAGCATGCAAAATCCACACCTACAGACCTATATTTTGTTGAACGAAAATTAACATACAGTCTAAAAGTTTTAGAATATATTTTTTGTAAGATTGTAATTAGAAAACACGAAAATATTAACATCTCAATAAAATTTTATAATTACAGTAACATAATTAATTTTTCATTAGAAATTCAACTCAATTAACTGAATTAGGGTGCTTTCACACAGAGCATTTTTGCTGCATTTTTTGATGCGCTTTTATAGCAGAAATGCACAGCGTTTATTGCAGTTTATTTCTGCAAAAAATGCATAAAAAAAGGCACAAAAAAGTCTCCATGTGAAAGCACCCTTAGTCTGTATAGAATGAAAACAGAAGCTCATAAATGTCAGTCATGCTTTACAAATTTTTCTCTTTCTACAAGTCACAATGCTCTCTCCTACAAAACTGTCAATCTTCATCTTGTGGTTAGAATGTTGCAAAAGATAAATAGCTATTAGTGTAAATCATAGACATACATTTGTATTCTAATAGTTTCTTCTCTTTTCTATACACACTAATGCAGTCAATTTATATTATTTTTATATTATATAATTTTATATTATTTTTTTTTTTTCCTACCTAGCTACCTCTGGCCCACCTACTGCCTACTTAGCTACCTGGGGCTTATTTACAGCCTACCTGCCTACCTGGAGGTTACCTACCTAACTGGAGCCTAACTACTGCCTACCTATAGCCAATCTACCTACCTACCTGTAGCCTACCTAATTGAGATCTGTCTAACTACTGCCTACCTACCTAGGAACAATCTACCTACCTACCTGGGGCCTACGTACTGCCTACCCACCTACCTGCAGCCTACCTACCTCGGGCCTATCAACCTATCTGATGGTGGTCTACCTGGTAATATGATTTGTAGGAGTACAGGCCATAGCTGTAACACAATCTCCAGGGGATGAATCCTTGGCTGCTCCCCATCTCTCTCGGAGACTGTGTCTCTAAGCTATGGCCTGTACCCATTCTGCCAGCTATTGGAAGTTTGAACTGAGGTGGGGCGCAGGGAGTGAGATGCTGGAAAAGTGAGGATTCTAAGATATTTGTGTCCACATCTGCAGGGACAAGTGGTGGCCGGAAGAAGTCATCATGGTGCTATGGACCAGATGTAAAACAAAAGGGAAAGTCAACGACTCATCAGTGAGTCACAAGATGTAACTGTACTGTAATCACTTATATGTCTGTAGATTCTGTGTACACGTATCTACAACTATATGGTCACTGTATGGTGGTAATATACAGTCTGCAGAGTCTGTGTACACTGGTGTCTACCTCTATATGGTCACTGTACAATGGAAATATACAGTCTGAGGAGCCTGTGTACACTAGTATATACCACTATATGGTCACTATAACGAGGTGATATATAGTCTGTAGGGTACCTGTGTACACTGGTATATACCACTATATGGTCACTATATGGCGGTAATACCAGTCTTTGTATACTGATCTTTATTCAGTAATAGTATAGGGGTATTATTAAGTCACTATTTGTGGTTGTGTTCTGGCAGTATAATCACGTCCATATGTCGTTGCGTTATAGGTAATGTTAGACTTGGTATAGTGAATTTGTTTGGTAGCAGTATAATGGTGATATGTATGGTGAGGTTATCGATCTTTGTATTATCTAGTAACTGCATGACTTAAGAGGTCCCGGTAAACATTCATGGTCAGGGAGGCGGAGGGGGTGCATCCAAAAGTTTGCTATGTGGCCCCAGACCTGCTGGTTATAAACAGATCTTGGGAAAGATCTCTATATTGACTTTGATATATTTAAACATATTTATTATGTCCCCCCGAAGCCGTCTTTTCTGTAAACTAAATAATCCTAATCTTGCTAATCTTTCTGGGTATTGCAGTCCACCCAACACTTTTATTATTTTTGTTGCCCATCTTTGTACCTGTTCAAGCTCTACAATGTCTTTCCTGTGCACTGGTGCCCAAAACTGTACACAATATTCCATGTGTGGTCTGACCAGTGACTTGTATAGTGGGAGAATAAAGTTCTCATCTTCTGCATCTATGCACATATAATACACCTCATGATCCTATTTGCCTTGTCAGCTGCTGTCTGACACTGGCTGCTACAATTAAGTTTAATGTCCACCAGGATTCCCAAGTCATTCTCCATGTCACATTTTCTCAGAATTTTTCAATTTAACAACTAATCATGTAATGGATATGTAATGGATTTTTCCTCCCCATGTGCATAACCTTGCATTTATCCATGTTAAACCTCATCTTCCACTTCTCTGCCTAAGCCTCCAACTTATCCAGATCCCTTTCTAATAAAACATAATCTACTATTGCATTGATTACTTTACAGAGCTTAGTGTCATCTGCAAAAAGTGATATTCTACTATGCAATCTATGTGTAAGGTCATTATATTGAATATATTAACCCTTTAACACAAACCAAAAAAAAAATATTACTCTTCATTTTTTTCCTCCTTCCCTTCCAAAAGCCATAACATTTTAATTTTTCCACCTACATAGACATATGAGGGCTTTTTTTGCGGGACAAGATGTACTTTGCAGTGGTGTTATTCATATTACTATAGAATATACTGGGGAACGGCAAAAAAATTCTAAGTGGGGCAAAATGTGAAAAAAATTTACTTGCGCCATGTTTGCGGGAATTTTGTTTTTGCGACGTTCAATCTTCAGTAAAAATTATGTGTTATCTGTATTCTACAGGTTCATACGCATCCGGCAATACCAAACATGTAGAGTTTCCCTTGTGTTTTGATGGCGTAAAAAAATTCCAAACATTTTTTATATTTGAAATTTGCGCCGCAGCGCCATTTTGTGCGACCAATAACTGTTTTGTAATAACACCTACAGACGTCAGTGAGGCAGCATTTTTGGCGGGCTGAAGTGTACTTTTTTTTGCTAGCAATTTGGAACGCATGTGTCTTTTTTGATCACTTTTATTCCAATTTTTATAGGACATGAAATGACCAAAAACCACAATTTTGGCGTTTTGAATTTTTTTTTCTTCTATGATGTGCAGTGTACAGGATAAATGATGTTTTTTTTTTACACTTTAAAACTTCATTTTGTTTTTTTTTACTTTAGTCCCCCTAAGGCGCTTCACCACTAGGGGCTGCGATCGTTAATACAGCCTAATACATTGCATTAGGCTGTACTAAGATGGCGGTTTCCCCACTTCCTGCCTGGGGCTGGAAGTGGGGCAAACGACAACATGGCAGCGATGGAAGCCTTCACAAGGCTACCAGCTACCATGTTAGACCAGCGTGACTCCCGGGATGTCCCGATCGGACTGAAGAAGCTCCGTTTTCCATTCATTTAGATGCCGCGGCCATCATTGCCGCGGCTTCTAAAGGGTTAAAGCGTCGCCGCCCACCCCCGCTCTGTAAGCGCCGGGCGTTAGCTGCAATTAGCCGCTAACACCCAACGGCTGTGTAACAGGGTCCCGCTGCGATCCGGTTACACATCTCCTTAACACCACCATGATGTACCCATACGTCAGGGTAGGTTAAGGGGTTAAAGAGGATAGGGCCCAATACTGACCCTTGTTCTACTCCAATAGGAACAGCAATCCAGTCCAGGTACCATTAATCCCCAAAATCCATTCGTAGCCGACAGCGCACGCTGCATTTGGGCCTGCATGATGTCATAGATGTTCAAAATGCGCCAAGGCACTTGTGATTTGGACGTTCCAGAACGTCCAAATGCAGCAAAGGGTTAAAGGGGTGTTCCCTTTCATTGATTAGCTTGAAACATGTAGACAAAGGTAAACAAAAACTATTAAGAAAAAATCTTTTGACACTTTTGTACACAAACTCCCCTAGTTACTGGCCACCTCTCTGCTCTTACAGGCAGTATCAGTAACCAAGAAGGTAACATCACTCTGTGCTCTGTTTCTTATCTGAAAGATGGAGCTTGTTTACATTACTTCTGACAATCTTTAACCCTTTAGAGCTCTGTAGTCTATGTATTCCTGTTTCATTGATTAGCTTTGAACATTGCTATTCTGATAACGCTTCTCTTCATACATCATACAGATTAATTGACAAGTTATCTTTATTTTGGGTCAGTGCGTATACAAGGACCAAAAGATACCAGCCAAAACATTACCAAATAACAAACAATATACAAAGACAAAATAATAATACCACATATTACTACCATATAGTGACTAATACCACCAAACTGTAACTCATCAAATCAATATACCAATACAGGACTCAAATAATACCACCACATCATGACCACATATCACCACCATAAAGTAACTTAAAGGGGTTTTCTCACTACAAAAATAGCTTTCAACATGAAGGGTCAGTTATATAAAGACTTTCTAAATACATACTGTAGCTTTTACAACAACGGCCCTCCAAAAAATCATACACTTCAATAGTGTTTTTTTTAAATCTGAATTGAATCATGGTGGCAAGATTTACTATTAGGGCCTGTCTATACAGCAGGGATTTATTGTCAGTTGTTATGACTAATATTGGATTTGGAATCAGTTTGAAAACAGACTGTAAACCATCCCCACAGACCTCAATAGCAAATCCGACTACTAGTTTACGTGGCACAGATTTTCTGAGGACAGATTCTAACACCGACGGCTTTGCAAAAAACTTGGAACACGCACATTCTTCCTTTGGATTTCCGATGGAAAATGTACTGTTCAATGTCAATGGACCAGCTGAATCAGATATCTGACAGCAAAATCTGTGGCAAAAAAGTAACAAAAAAAAACTAAAACCAATTGTAAATACCAGCGGATTCTGTTATAGAATCCGACAGGTGTTTTGAAATTACCCTTACGTTGTTTCTGAAGATAATAGTTGTTACTTGATTGCTAAAGCCACCCTGTGGTTGTCCGGAGAGTCTGATAACATCTCACACGTGATTAAATCTATTAGATCATTTTGAAGTGATTTGGGAATGTGTGTGAAGTACAACAATGGCGATGGGTGTTTGGAACAGAATCCCCAACACACCTGACAATAACACATGCTCACGAGGAGGTCACAATCCATGCCCCTGTGTGTATGATGTGCACAAAGGTCTGAAGTTGAAAAGTAACAACTTCTGCATCCCTTTTACACTCACCACAAGGCTCCAACAATGTGCATGCGAGTCATGGGTTATTAAATCAGGTATACAATGTTTGTAAGAGAGCTTATTGGAAAATGTATGTCCCAAGATTGTTACGTGGCATGAATGAAGATGCAGTATAATTCAAAGTAAATGGTACAAAAAAAGTCATCAGAGTTATGTTTATGGGGCTCCAGAAAGTCCTTACATTCATGTAGACCATGCAGATAAGAGGCATTATGTTTACCTGCATACCAGATCATATTCTGTTATCTGATTAGCTGAGAGACCAGAGAACAGGGAGTGATGTCACCCCGTGGAAGGATTGACGGGACTGAACTCTGGAGAAAAAATTATTATCTCTGACAAGATTAGTTTCTTAGAGTGGAGTGCAGATGTGGATCCTCTGGGTCACAAGGAACTGGTTACTCGCAGTGACAGCCGAGTGCCCAGGCCAGGAAGGAATGTAGAGGTGTAGCAGAGAAACAGGCCATGGTCACAGACAGACACCAACAAACCAACTCAGAGCAGAGGAAGGAAGTTGCTTAAGTCCAAAGTGGTGGCCAGTCATTGGAGCGCCAATGATGTGCTTGCCCTTTAAATATTGAGGGGCTAGAGCATGCACCCTAAATAGGGAGTGTGCATGCACAAGATGCTAGCAGTAGTAAGGATCAGCGCAGGAGCGTGAAAAGGTGAGTAGGTGAGAAGTTTAGGGAATGCCAACACGAGTGTGCCTGCTGTCTAGAGTACAGAATACTGTCTGAAATACCGCTTCTGGGTACAGAAAAATGCATCGTATTCAGTCCTCGCAGCTCATGTTCCTTGTGTTTACTGAAGATAACAATTTCCTACACTGTAAGCATAACGACTCAGCTAGAAGCTGAATATTCTAATCACTGTTATAGAACCACCCACAGCCTGAAGAGATGGGGTGAGTGGAAAGCTGTCTGTGACTCAGTGAAACTGCCTAATGAGAAAACGCCAGCTTATTCATGAGCAGGTGTTAGCCCCACCCACCCAAGGCTAGCTCCACCCACCAGGTCATGAATAAAACTGACTCTTTTCATGAAAAGCTGGACTCTTTTCTAGCTGAAAACTGCCAGATTTGAGCACTAAAGGGGTTGTCTCATTACATGTTTCTTGGTTTCATTTTGAATTCAGGGACGTGTTTACTGGCTTCTACTAGGCTGCAGGAGAAGCCAGGCCTGTAGCTATAGCAACCAGTGCTGGCAGCCTATCAGGAGAGATCAAACAGGTCTGTAGCTATAGCAACCTGGGGAGATGATGCAGTCCATAAAAGAGGGGATATCTCAGAATAGGTAGGATACTGTTAATGGACATATATTGCAAAGTGACTTGTTTTTGCAAGATCTTTAACATAAAAAGCAATCCTTAAAGTGAGACAATCCCTTTAACCCCTTACCGCCGGAGCCAGTTTTGGCCTCTCTGACAGAGCCCTATTTTTGAAATCTGTCATGTGTCACTTTATGTGAGAATAACTTTTTGACACTTTAACCTATCCATGTGTTCAGAGATTGTTTTCTCGTGGACACATTGTGCTATAAGATAGTAAGAAATTTTGGTCCAAAAAATGTTTGTTTATTTGTAAAAAAAATATCAAATTATCGTGAAAAATGTGAAAAATTTTTACCAATTTCAAACTTCAAAAATTTCTGAAAGTTTAAAAAGATAGTTATTCCCCCTCAAAAATAGTTTAAAACTAGCATCTACCATATGTTGCTGTAGTTTGGGATTATTTTTTTAAATGTCTTTTTTTTTTTTTTTCGACATTAGGGGGCTTATAAATTTAGTAGTAATTTTTAAAATTTTCAAGAAAATTTGCAATATACATATTTTTAGGGACCCGTCCAGTTCTAACGTGGGCGTTGATTGACCTGTTTGTTAGAACTCCCATAAATGACCTCATCTAAGAAACTACACCCTTAAAGTATTCAAAAAGAATTTAGGAAGTTTATTAACCCACTAGGTGTTTCACAGGAATTAAAGCAAAGTGGGAAATGAAATTTTAAAATTTCACTTTTTTTTTAGATTTTAAATTTTTATACTTATTGACAAAAAATACGGTAAATGTGATCAGGGGAAAAGCAAATTAATATTGATTCCCCAGATTCTGCCGTTTTCAGAGATATCCCTATGTGGCCTTGTGCATTATTTGGCTCAACCACAAGCCCCAGAATAGGGGGAGCACCTACTGGACTTTGGGGGCCCTCCTTTTCTTTGAAATTTTATTTGGGGGCCTTTTTGGGTTTTTGCGGACCCCCAAAAGGTGCTAAAACTTAATAAATCCCCCAAAAAAAGACCCCATATTGGAAACTACACCTCTTCCGGAATAAACCAAGGTTAATAAAGAATATCGCCCCCCAAAAGGGTTTTTCCCAAAATTTTTTTTTTTAGCGTTGGGCTCTGGAAAAAAAAAAATATATATTTTTTTTCCAATAATCTGAAAATTTTAGCTGAAAATTTTTTAATTTTTCCCCAAGGGAATTTGGGAAAAAAAAAGCCCCAAAATTTTTTTTACCAATTTTTTTCCAAGTTGGGCCAATACCTTACATGTGGGTGAAAAACTGCGGGTTTGGGCCCCATGGCGGGGGGTTAAAAGGGAAGGGAGCGCTTTTGGGTTTTTTTGGGCGCAAGATTTTGTTGGAGCCTTTGTCACATCTCAAAGCCCCCAAAGTACTAGAACAGGTGAAACCTTCCAGAATTTTCCCTTTTTTGGATTCAACACTCCTCGGGGATCTCATTTTAAGGGTGTTTTTTTGATTTTTGGGGGCACAGGGGTTCAGAGTTTTTTTTTTTGCATTGGGCCCCTGGAAAGGAGGGGGGGAAAAACAGTTTCCCCCATTGTTTTGGGGTTCATTTTTTCAGTATTTTCCCCTTTCGGGGGTTTAAAAAACAGGGTAACTTTTAAATATTGGTCGGTACTTTTGGGCCCCCTTCACACCCCTTAAATTTCCCACGGGTTGGGGCCGTATTCCGCCGGATTTGCGTTAAAAACGGCGCCAATTTCCCTCGGGGCATTTCGGTTAAACCCCACTTGCCCCCCCCCCCCCCCCTCATAAGAACATGGAAAACCGCGCTCCTCCCGCTCGGGGAAATCCCCGCGGGGGGGGAAAGTGACATGGGAAATTATTTTTCGGCGCGGCCCCGCCGTAAACAAAGCTTTTTCTATGGGGCCGGGGGCGGCGCCCCCGCCGCGCTCCGGGCCCCCCCCCGTCCCCCCCGTTTCCGGCCGGGTTTGTGCGCTCAAAACCGCCACAAAAATTTGCCGTGAAAAAAGCCGTGTGAACGGGGGCCTTACAATGATATAAATTTTTATAGTTTTTTTTGTTTTATTTCTTTTTCACTTTTAAAACGGTTTTTAAAAAAGTTGCCCTTTTTTGTTGTCCTATTCTGACAGCCATAGGCTTTTCCCCCCCTTTAAATTTTTGCATTTTGGAACTGCTTGTGGGGTTTTTTTTACGAATATTGATTTTTTTTTGGTTTCCCTTATGGTGGGGGATGTGATGCTTTTATCACTTTTTATTAAGGGTTTTTTTAGGCATTTTGTAAAAAAATACCCCAAATTTCCTGGGATTTTTTTTTTATTTTTTTTTTTTACAGCCCGGGCACTGTGCGGTATAAAATTACATGTAGTTTTTTTCCCCAGCAGGTTTATACGGGTTACAGCGATCCACATTTGTATATTTTTTTTTAAAGTTTTACTCTTTTTCACAATAAAAACTTTTTTGAAAAGGGAAAAAACGTTTTTGCATCACCGCAGTCTGAGACTAACTTTTTTTTTTTTTCTTTTAGGGCTGAAAAGGGACTTTTTTTGGGGATATTACTTTTTTATTGAAAACATTTTTGAGGGGGACAAGACTTTATGATCGCTTTAAAAACCCTTTTTTTGGAAAGGGCAGGGTAAGAAATTACTGCAATCCTACTTTTTTTTATTTTTTTTTTTATAGCGTTCACCAGGGGTTCCGGAAAATTTATTTTTACTCTGGGGGTTGGACGTTTTTGGTGACCCCCAATTTTGAGTTTTTTTTTATTTAAACACAATTTTTTTGAAAAAAAAGTTTTTTTATTGTGTAAAAACATATTTATGCATCGCTATCTTCAAAATAGCCAGACTTTTTTTTAATTTTTCCGTAACAAGTGTGAAAGACCTTTTTTTTGCGGATGAACTGACGTTTTTTAATTGTACAATTTTGGCTTTTATATTAGTTTTTGATCGCTTTTTTTCCATTTTATGTGCTGCAGATGTACAAAAAACGCAATTCGTGATGTTTTTTGTTTTTTTTTTTTCGGGGTTCACCGTAGGGTTTTTTAACGGACAATTTATAGGGTGGGGCCGGGATACCAAATATGGGTACTTTTTTTATTTTTTATCTTTTTTTGGGCGATTGGCGTTTTGTAAGGGGGGAAAAAGGGGGATATACGTGTTTTTATTTTATTTTTGTGTTTTTGTTTTTCTTTTTTACACTTTTTTTTTACTTTTTTTTCACTTTTTTCACTTTTCCCCCGGGGGGGGGTTGCTGAAACGACGTCAATCTTTTATGCAATAGGGGGAAACAGCATTCATTTTTAGCTTATGCTGGGGGCCCCTGGCAAAATTCTTCACGCCCCCCAAAAGCATTTGGCACGTGACGTCACCAACACCCGGTCTTCTTGAACATTTTTGGGCTGCCCGGTAGAAACCAGTAGCGGCGCGACGCCATACTGCGCCCGGGTTCGGAGGCAGGAAACTCCTCCTGCCGCCCGCGCCGCATGTCGCGACCACATGTCCCACATCGGGGGTTAATCCCCCCGGCCGGGCTCACTCGGCCCGTGGGGGGGATGCGGGATGGCCAGCGGTAATATACCGCTTGTTCCATGCCGCATCTTGCGCGCTCCGCCTGTGAACGCCCAAATCCCTTGGGTACTCATAGGGAATTTGCGAGAACCCCCCCCCCGACATTGCCGTATGAGTACGGCAAATGTCGGTAAGGGGTTAAATACTCTTAAACTACTGCACCTTACAAAATAAAGGACACAGCACTGGAAACAGCATGTATGTAACTAATTTGTGCTGTCCTCAGCAAGAGTGGCATAACTCTCTTTAAGTGATTACAGTGCAGTTATATTTAGTAAGTCACAGGAGACGTCTTCTCTGATGAGTCGTTCACTTTCACTTTTCTTCTCCATCTGGTCAAGACCGCCACGATGACTTCTCATGGCCATAACCCATCCCTGCCGCATTTACAATACAAACATCTGAGACACCTCACTTTTCTATAATCTTTCCACCTGTGCCGCCTCCCTATGTACAAACTACCCATCCAAAGTGCCCCAAATGGTAATAAAGACCCCCTAGGTACACTAGTGTTTATGTAAGTAGGGTCCATGGTAGCTATATGGGGCTCCTAGTATACAGGTAGGTATATAGGGCCCACATTAAGTAGGTAGGTATAAAAGCCCCCTCAATAGCTAGATAAAAACACTGGGTAAAAGTGACATGGAGAAGGACTTGGGAATCCTGGTGGACAGTAAACTTAATTGTAGCAGCCAGTGTCAAGACAAGCAGTGCCAAGGCAACTGGATCATGGCCGGGTGCATTAAAAGGGGCATGAGGCACATGATGAGAACATATGTCTCCCATTATACAAGTCATGTTAGACCACAACATGAATATTGTATACAGTTTTGGGCACCAGTGCAAAGGAAAGACATTGTTAGAGCTTTGAACAGGTACAAAGGGGGCAAAAAAATAATAAAAGGAATGCGTGGATACAGTACCCAGAAAGAATTAGCAAGATTAGGGTTGAGATTTAGTTTAGAGAAAAGACGGCTTCGGGGGGACATAATAAAAATTTGTTTAATCATCAAAGGTCAAGATAGAGATCTCTCCCAAGATTTATTTTATACCTAGGGCTGTATCTAGAAGAGGGGGCATTCCTCTTACGTCTTGAGGAACGAAAGTTTTCTTCATAAAAACATAGAAAAGGGATTCTTACTGTAAGAGCAGTGAGACTGTGGAATCTTTGCCAGGGGGACTGTCATGGTGAATTCGATAAAGAGTTCAAAAAAATGGTTCTTGAGGCTTTTCTGGAGCGTAATAATATTACAAGTTTATAGTGTCTAGGTTTACTGGTGGGGGCGGTCATTGTCCAGGGATTGTTCTGATTGCCACGTATAGGAGTCGCGGACTGGAATTTTGACCTAAATTCGTGGACAATTTGGCTTTATACACTCAGTGAGGTTTTCTTGCCTTCCTCTGGGATCCAAAACCTTTCAAACAGGTGATCTGAATTGACGTTTGTCTTTTTTCGGCCTTACAAACTATGAAAAACTATATAGACCCCCACCTGTAGGTTTGGTATGTAGTATAAGAGCCCCCGATAGGTCATCTTATAGGGTCCCCGAGTAGATGGGTAGATTTATAGGTGCCACAGTAAGTAGGTAGTTATATAGCCCACCCTCCATTAGGTATGTATATATGCCCTCCCAATAGGTAGATAGGTATATCGAGCCCCCCAGTAGATAGCTAGGTATATAGGGCCCCCGTAGGTAGGTATATAGGGCCCCTGGTAAGTAGGGATTTAGGGACCACCCCAAAAGTAATAGCATATTATACGGGCTTACCCCTAAAGTGCTGCTCTATGTGTAGTATGTTAAGGGAGGGTGGCTATGCGCGAGTAGTGCCAAGTTGCGGGCGCCGTGTGCCTGAGCAAAGATCCGTAACCCCAGAGTTCGTTGAAATTGCGGAGGGGATGCGCAGTGTTTGAGACATGTGGAGTGCCTCTCTCGGTGGATAAATTGTTCTAAATCTCAGCATAGAGTATTATCTGGGAGTTAACAAGAGCGGTTTTACTGCTCATTCGGACTGTCACAAGTACTGTCTTTCACTACAGTACAGTTTGCTTGTGTCAACGACGGACCAAGCAACGTGATGTCAGACAGTCACATTGACCTCGTTACACTGAGGGACTCTCCTTGTTGTCCCACATCACTGTGATGCCTGACCATTTCCAGTAGTCACTTTCTTGGTGTCTCTTCTCTGGAGATGCGGCGTTGACCCGCTAGAGGACCTCTGTTACAGCAGTAACTTTACTCTCCCAGACAATACGACACTTTCAGCGCTACCAATGCCTCAGGCTCGATGTTCCTTCCTATGGTTGGTCCTTTATTGGTGTCTTCTACCAAGACACTGCTGGCCATAAGAGTGGGGATCCTTTCCCGCCTCTTCATTTTTTGCTGTACGTGTAACAAACTATCTAAACATGTCCCTACTGGGCATTGGAATCAGAATCGATAGCCACACAGAAATCTTCTGTGCAGCATGGAATGCTGCAACTTCTCCTCTCCGATTCTACTCTCTCTCCTCAGCTTAACACCGGGCTCCAACAGAACTGTATCGACTCGATCTTATCTGTCACTAACTGCTGCTCTTTCCCCTCTTAGACACCTGCTGGGCCCTTCTTCTCAGCTCTAGATCATACCTGTCGAGCTTGTGATGGCTGTCCAGCCCTACTGTTACGAAATACAGAAGCTCAAACTGCTGCCTGAATATACCTTATTTTACTCTTGTGTCCTTGACCATAACACAACTACACATAAACAGTATGAATCCTCACTTAAAGAGCAAGCTCTATATGTAAATTTGTAGTTCAAAGTAGTTATCTAACATAGCAGGGGGCGTCGCGAGGTTGTTTATTCGGGGGCTTCAGGCCCTGAATTAAAACTCCCTGTGCCCCGAGTATCCCGGGCTCCAGGGCCGCTGCCGTGGGCTTGGAGCATGACTGGCCCTTCAAGCTGAATGGGGTCGCTGGACGCCATGAGACTGCGGGGCTCTGCGGAGCTCGGACGAGCGAGCGCTCCTGCTCGCAGTGACAGTTCGACCTGCTGCTGGTGGCCCGACACTACGTGGGCCGTCGGGTCCTCACAGCGCTGATGGACCGCCTCGGCCGCCGATTGCGCCTCAGCTCAGCAGCGTCGCGATGATGTTGGTTGATGTCATCGCGGACGCTGCCGTCATCATCGGGGCGCACAGCGCGTCATATCGGCCGTCGTCACGCGAGGAGCTGCCGGAGGGCCGCTGTTGCAGGTGCTGAAGAGAAGAGCAGCGCTCGCCAGGCGAGTTAAGGTGAGTATTAATGTTGTTATTTTTTATAGCTGTTTACCTGCCTCAGTGACCTATATACTGCTGTGCCCCATATATGCATGCCTGTGGCGCCCCATCACCTGCCTGTGGCCCGCATATCCCTGCCTGTGCCACAATAGTGTGCCTGCCTGTGGCCCAGCATCCTGCCTAGTGACCCCCCAGTAGTGCTGCCTGTGGCCCCTCTCTCTAGGCTGCCTGTGGCCCCCTTATCCCTGCTGTGGCCCTCATATTCTTGCCTGTGCCCTCATATCCTGCATCTGTGGCCCCATATCCCTGCCTGTGCCCATATTTGCCTGCCTGATGGCTCCCCATGTCCGTGTTGTGTCGACTCATATCCTGCCTGGTGCCGCCCCATTTCCCTGCCTGTGGCCCTCATATAATGCCGTGCCCACTTTTTAATGCCTGCCTGTGGCCCTTAGATTATTCCCTGCCGTGTGGCCCATTCCCTGCTGTGTGGCCGGCCACTATACTGCACTGTTGCCCCTCATGTACTGCTTTGCCATTATAATGCCTGCCTGCTGTGCCTCTATCCTGCCTGTGGCCCCCATATACTGCCTGTGCATCCTATATGTGCAAGCAGTGGCCCCATATTCCTGCCTATGTGGACGCACAGATCCCTGCCTGTGGCCCAAAATACTGCCTGTGGCCGGATAATGCTGCCTATGGCCCCCATATCCTGCTGTTGGCCCCGCATATTTACTGCCTGTGGCCACCATATACTGCCTGTGGCCCCCGTATTGCTACCTGTGGCCCCATATGCTGCCTGTGGCCCCCAATATGCCTTTGCCTGTGGCCCCCATATCTTGCCTGTGCCCCTATATCCTGGCCTGTGGCACATATGCTGCCTGTGCCTAATAATGCCTGACTGTGTGCCAACAGATATACTGCCGTGGCCGCAGGACTCCAGAGCTGTGGCCCCCATATCCCTGCCTTGTGGCCCATATGCTGCTGTGGTCCCCTCATCATGACCAATTTAAGAAATAGGATTTTTAATGCCTCAGTGCCGCCCTTATTCTGCCTCTCAGTGACCCGTAGACCTGATCTGTGAGGCCCGATCTACTGTCCTGAAAGTGCCTCCATATTACTGCCTGTGACCCCATGTACTGCCTCAGTGCCCCCTATATACTGCTTGGGCCTAGTATTAACCTGCCTGTGGCCCCATTGTACCTGTCGGTAGGCCCCATGTATAGCTCCTGAGTGGCCCCATATTACATTGCGGTCGAGTGCCCAATATACTCTAAAATGAGGGGATTGACTGATACCTATAATTAGGGAGTAGGTGAATGTGAGGGATTCTAGATATTTGTGATCGCAAAATCCTCATGTGGGACGAGTATTTGGTACCGGGAGCATCAGCATGAGAGGTTAGATTAGATGTGTGACCGGTGGAAGAAAAGGAAATGTGAGACGACGCTGATTCAGAGAAAAGACGCTCCGGTAGTCACTAATGTAACAGCGAGTGTAATCAGACTTTTATGTCTGGCATAGTGTATATACAATAGTATCTAGACACTATATGGTGACTATATTGCAGTGGTATAAGTATTCAGAGCCTGTGTCAAACGCTGGTAGTACATTGTGAGGAGCTGGCAGGATTATTTGATCCTTGTGTTTAGAAAAAGGATGTTTAGTAATAGTTTATGGGTTTGATTTTGTAGGAGGTTTTGTAGTGAAGCAATTCATTTGTCTGGTAGATTTGATCCATGTATCGGTGATATGTGGTGGGTGACAGTTTAGGTGGTATGTCATAGAAGGTGAGAAGTTGTCTGAAAAAGTATTGAGTTTGTCATGGTGTGTGTTTTTACTGTACAGTGAATGCTATGGAGATGGACGGGATCTGTGTGGATGTGCAGAAAAATTAGTGACGTAGGAAAGCACTAAAGTGTGTTTTTCCTGTAAAAAAGACAATGTATCACAATGAGTGCGTGACAAAAATGTGTGTGAACCCTCGCCCTACCCAGAAAAACGGACAGAGGGCCCGTGAGCCCCAGATCGTTGTTAGGACCCTAGCAACGACCCCGTTCATAGGACATATTATACTGTAGATATGTAGATATATAGTTCCTGACCTTAATAAAAAAAATAAATAAATACTCATCTCTCCCTGCTCCCCTTGCTTGCTTGTGTTTAGCATCTGGCGTCGACGCACTGAACAGCGTCCGAGTTAATCTCAGGCATGTGTTCTATAATCGTAAGCCTAAAGCATGAGATAGAAAGTGCAATCTACAGCGTAGCGTTCGTCGAAAAGGGGGGAGGCATTTTCCGAAAGATACCACACAGTCATGGTGGTGACGTGACTACACAGATGGATTACGTACCCCAAATCAGTTGAGAGTGCCTTACACGTGGATGAAAGGAGCCAGAGAGTATGCCAAGAAACATTCACCCAGGCGCAAAAATGATACACCACTTGAATTAATGTTTTTCAGCAACGGTGTGCGGGAGTATGTTACTTGGTTCTTTGCCGAGGAGCCCAGTAGAAGTCTATCCATTTGATTGAGTACGCACTGAAGTAGCGATGTCTGTCGCAACTTCAATGGCAGTAATGAGCCAGCATTCATCTCGCACATCAATGATACTTACTGCTCATGGATAGTTTCTCCACATTTGCCTACTCAGCATAGTCAGAAATGAGATGGGTCCAAGTAAGTAGTTCGCCTTAATCTAATAAGGGGTTCCCAAACTCCAGTCTCGCTCTACAGCTCCACATGCAACAGGTCATGTGTTTATTTGTTTTTGCTAGGTGTGTGGCTTTCTCTTAGCTCAGTGCACAAGGTGAGATTTACTGTATGGCCTAGCACAGTGTGACTTATTATTTTTCAGTTGCATTTGTGGAGTATATCTGAAGAACATGACATGGTTGGGTGTAGTGTTAGATAAGATATTGTGTAGATTAGGGCAGTGAGAATGGAGTTTGGGGAAAACTATGATCTCAAATACATCATCACCTACAACGCCAATACTTCCCATCAGTACAGTGGACTATATATTGTTTAGATACCGTTGTACCACAGTTGCGAGGAAAATGATAAGTGATTACGGTGTAGTTCAGTAAGATTACTCGTCAGCCGGAGTCAATAGGTGACCGTTTGTTTGAATGGTGGAGTCATATCTCGCTTGCGTCTCAGTCCTATTCCAGAATCCATGACAACTTTCCTGCCTACAATCTTGTGCCCGCAGGAGTGTATGATAACACAATATCTCGGAATCCTTACTTTCCAGGTGGTAGGGGAGGTGGTGAGAGTTATAGTGGTAATGATGAGGGTGGTGATTTCCTGTGTTGCAATCATGCACCATAACACAAATGGAGGGGAAGAGCAGAAACGGGGCGGTACTAGGCACACAGCACATGGGGCCAACCATTGAACGAGTGTGACTCTGCGCAGATGCCTATACCCTTAGATTCATATTGTGTGGCATCTGAAAACGCCCATTCCCTTGCAACTCCCTAGGAGGATAAGGCATGCAGGTATGACCTTCAGGGCGTGCAGGGGATGGAGTTTAGTACTGTCATGCTTTTTGTAATGTTTCTATTTTAATACAGATTTTCCCATTTGACTATGATGGACTCTGTGCACTACATCGGACCAGCCCTGGATCCATTTCTTTAATAAAATGGTCAAGGAGGGACGTTGTCTTTGACATTTTTTTACCATTTAATTCCAGTGCTAGTAATGGAGGTGTCTGACAGGTGTTTTTTCTGCCCAAGGGTGGTCGCATAGACCTCCCTGTTTATTGTTACGACTACGCAAGTACCCATACATCAAAAACACAGTGGATAAAGAGGGTTTACTGGTTTTTTTCAGAAGTGGACTAGTAATGTAGATGTCGTCATCTTCTGCAGCAGCTGCAGACTGGTAATTTAGAGTGGAAAGGAATCAATATCGTTGAGCCTTTCCATCCTGAAAGACTGCAGCTGCGGTGTGATTATTTGGTTGTATGACACATGAGGAACAAGATCATCATTTGTATAAAATTATTTATTTCTTGATTACAGTGGATACCTATTTATAGATTTTCAATTAATAAATAAATAAAACGACATGGAGTCCTCCTTTATTTTTCTAGAACCAATGAAGGTAAAACTGATAGCTGCAGCCTAATACTATCAGAGCGGTAAGGTCAATTGATTATTGGGGCCCTTCCCACACCTAATAAGTAAGCCCACAGGCCCCAATCACTTTGAGAATAGAGAGTCACTTCTGATGTTACCAGCAGTTCCTTTCCAATACCCTGAAACGTTGGGTACTGGTAGTGTGTGTGTAATAGTGACGGGTTAGTGTGAGCCTTGGTGGTGGTCAAAATGATCGACTCCGCTGGCTGACACCAAGCTCTCAAGGCAGATAGCAATGGGAGAGACGGTCTGGATCAGAGCTCTCAATCACAAGTACAAAGCAAAAGTAAAGAGTTTATTTAATTAAACACTCCAAGATAACAACCCTCTTTCCATGATAGGAAAACTGGGTATCATATATGGGGAATGGGGTGTCACCCAGCAGGATATTCTATTTAGCATTCAGGAAGGCTGGATAATGCTCATCCTGTGGGAAATCAGGTGATACCCAGCTTTCCTGTATGCGTTATCTATAGTCCAGTAAAGCTGAGTGACGCCCATCCCCCACTCATGGCACCCAGCTTTCGGAACCTTTTGCTTTCAACCAGCTTAGCTGCATGCAGAATAGCTTATCTAGAGTCCATGACAAACAGCGGGGCAGGAAGCAGGAAACAGGCCACAGGGGACAGGAGATGGCTTCACAGGGAAAAAAGCAGGTCTAAAGCAAGGTAAGTACGCACCTCCCAGGTGCCGCATAACTCCACTGCACTAGACTAGTTGTAGGGACCACACCCTGCTGTCAGTGGCGCTGCTTCGGAGCCTGTTCTAAAGAAAATCCTGATAGCGGTTTGGCTGCAGGAGGCTCACCAACTCTCCCCGAGGAGAGGGTGGTCTCCCCTATTTTCGCGTGTCTCCCACACAATTCAGGAGACTTGGTAAGTATGACAATCAAGGATAAATTTGCAAACAGGCTATCACACACCTTCTATACCCATCAAGCCAGCTCATGACACGTGAGCTCTTTCATGATATGTGCTGCTGACATCTAAAATAGGAAGCAGTTATCACAGTGTGATTCAGTATTGGGACACATTTATTATGACAGATGCGTTAGAATTCTGGGGAAATTTGCATCAAATACTGTGATAGATGCTTTACACCAAATGTATTATGTGTTTTAGACTGGTTTTTATATACTTCTGCGCCTTGCCTGACAACAGCAGTGTGGTGTCAATAAGGAGTGTGGCTTCACAGTAAGGGTATGTTCACACGCGCCGCAATACACCCATACCTCCCAACCGTCCCGATTTGGGTGTGACAATCCCGAATTGGGACCCTTGTCCTGCCGTCCCGAGATGGCCGGGAGGAATCCAGATTTTTCGGGGCTGTCCCGGGTATCCAGGGCATGTGTTCTGAATCCCTGGGACTCCGCTTTGCAGGTCACTGTTTGCTTGTCTGCTGGACGTGCAAACAGTGTCCATAGTCACCTGCCGCCTGTGAAGGAGCTCCCTCCGTCACAGGCGGCTGGTACAGAGGACAGGGACTCAGGGGAAGCGTCATAGAGACCCTCTCCCATGACCTTACTTGCTGCAGGGGGCTGGCCCTTCCCCCTCAGTTGCAGGAGGAGGACAGCAGCAGGGAGGTAAGTATCTCCCAACTTGGCCTTCCACTCAGCCCCCCCTCCTTTCTCTGACAATCCAATCAACCACCCCTCCACCCAACTCGGCTCCCCCTCTCCCCTGCACCTCACTCGACCCCCTCCCTCTCCCCTCTGACACCCCACTCGGCCCCCCTCCGACACCCTACTCGGCCCCCTCTCCACATTCCGCCTCCACTCCCCCCTGACACACCACTCGGCCTCCTCTGACACTCCACTCAGCCCTCCCTCTCTCCCTGTCCCCCAAATCACCCCCCTTGCCTCCCTGACACCCCAGTCTGCCCCCCTCTCCCTGATACTCCACTCGGCCCCACCTTCTTCTTTGTCCCCCAAATCGCCCCCCTGCCTCCCCATTCAGCCCTCCCTCTCTCCCTGTCCCCCAAATCTCCTCCCTGCCTCCTTGACACCCCACTTCCTCCCTGACACCTTCACTCAATCCCTTCCTCCTTGAATCAACCTGACCCTCCACTTGACTCCCCCTGACCTCTTCCCCATACACCCCTCTTTTCCTCCCTGACTCCCCCCACACCGTTTCCCTCCTTTCCCCAAGGCCTACCCAGCTTTCCCACATGCTGAATGAGCTATCCAGCGTCCAGGAAAGCTAAGTGGAACCCATCCCCCACAGCAGGCACCCAGCTTTCCTGAACGCCTACTGGGAACCATATCACACAGCTTTCCCAGATGCTGCATAACCTAACCAGCATGTGGGAAAGCTGGGTGACATCCCTCCACAGCAGGTGTCCAGGAAAGCTAGTTGCTTGCTGTGGCGGATGGGTGCCACTCAGCTTTCCTGGACAACTGTTGTGGGGATGTTACCCAGCTTTCCAAGGCACTGTGTATTCAGCACCCTTTGAAAACTGGGTGTGACACATCCCCCACAGCAGGCACCCAGTTTTCCTAGATGCCTGCTATGATGGATGTCTTCCAGTTTTCCAAGGCACTGAATAGGCTATTCAGCATCCCGGAAAGCTGGGTGATGCCCCATTTGTAGAGTTGTTTTTTTTACAGATTTCCCTTTTGGACTATGTCGGATTCGGTGGACTAACTCAGACAGCGTCTATTTCTTTAATAAAATGGTTATCGAGGGCTGGTGTGGGGGAGTATTTATTTAAATAAAGTGTTTTTTTTCTGTTTCTGTGGTTTTGCTTCATTTTATTCCAGTGATAGTAATGGCGATATCTGGTAGACGCCTCTCCATTACTATCGCTCGGACTTGGTGTCGCCAGTGTGTTTTCTTTTTGCCCAAGGCGACACAACCGCTTTTTCACTATTACCCCCGTACCCAACACACCGGGTCGGAAGAGCCAGTAACCGTCAAAGCGGACCCTCTAATTTATGGGCCCCCCTTCTGGAGCACTGCAGGCTGGTATTTTTAGAATGGGAAGGGACCAGTATCGATGGTTCTTCCCATTCTGATAGCATCAGGCTATAGCTCTCGGTTTTACCATGGCTGGTTATGGAAAGTGGGGTGGACTACACATAGTTTTTTCTGGAAAATTACTTATTTAGTGAGAATCTGCACATGGACATCCACTGTAATGATTACAGGAGGTGCCCACTTTAGTATTCTCAATAAATAAATGATTTTTGAAAAAAATAAACAATGTGGGGTCCCCACATTTTTCATAACAAGCCAAGGTAAAACCAACAGCTGCAGCCTAATACTATCAGAATGGGAAGGTCCATCGATACTGGTCCCTTCCCATTCTAAGAGTACAGCCTGCAACCGTCCCAGAAGCAGACCCTCACATTAGACGGTCTGCTTCTGATGATTACCCAGCTCTTACCGGTACCTCTGATGCGTTGAGTATTGGGGTAATAGTGACATGGGGTTAGTGATATGTGGCAGTATTACTCTGTGGTGGGGAGATGTGGTCATGGTGTGGCGGAATTATTTGATCTCTGTATAGTGGTGTCAGAGTAATAAGTTATTATACTTACTACTCCCAGAAGGGTCACATCTTTGGGTGTCACCAGCTGGCTACCGCAGGAGAGCAATGATGAGTCACAGGTTGAGATTCAAAATCACTCTGGGAGCAAAGCCCCCCCAGGTCTTTATTTTATAGACAAATTTGTTACATGATATCAAAGGGTTAAAGGACAAGCCCACCCTAACCTATTGTAATACATTAACTAATCTAAATATATGAATATGGGCGTGAATAATCATTGGTACACATTAATATTCATACTTCTTACTGGGCAGTGTCCAAGATTAATTAAACTTCAAACAAAATACATAAATCCTTTATATGTGTCAAACTAAAGAGAAACATCTCATTATTTTGTAGGTGCCCACATGGTATCAAGGATATTCTAGCTCAACTTCCAATTATAATTGGACATCTGCATTTATTTCAAAACATTACATGAGAACAGGAACTTTTCCCACTAGTGTGTGTCCTTGGCACCTTGGCAGCTCCAAAGCAATTCTTGGCTAAGTTTCAGTATGAAAACATCTCTAGGATACTCAAAAGAAAGAGACAGAGCAGAACAAAGAAATAAAGACAAAATGGAGTCTGTTCAGGCCTAGACAGCAGGGCTATTTTTACTCTAACAGTGGTATTATTGATAATATTAGTCTTGGTCTGGTCAGTAACAGTACAGTGATATTTGTATGGATACTTGTATAGCAGTATTATGTGGTCACTGTACGATCATTATATAGAAGTATCATCCATAGAACATTGTCATACAGCTATTTGTCTGGATTTCTGTATATACTATACATTACTTTATATAAATACATATTTATAGACCCAAGTAACACGGCTGGTATGTTGGTGCTGGTCTTCTGGAGGGGCGGGGCATGATTTTGTTCAGTGGGGTGTGGTTAGAGGTGTGATGTCATTTTGGGTGTGGTCAGAGGCGTGACCTGATGGGATGTAATTTGTTTGGGCGTGGTTAGAGGCTTGGTTACTGTGTCCTTATTTGCAATCTCTAAAAGTTGGGAGGTATGTACACCTGGTGTTTTCGGAAGCACACACTGGACAGAGCGTATTTCTAAAGCGCTTGGGGGGGAAGAGGCGGTCCCATAGACTTCTATTATCCCCCGCCGTTCAATACGCATTAGGGAAGATGGACGTAATTCATAGCTTTCTATGAGTGCTATGAATTATTGTAATTTCGGGTGTACTGCAGCACAATTATGCCGAGTGAACATAGCCTGAGATTTTATGGTTTAGGGTACGTCACTGTGCACCAACATTTTGTCCTCAATAAGTTGCATAACGCCAAGGCATAAACTTAGGCTGGGCAGTGTAAACATGTGCCAGTTTCAGCAATACTAGTCCACACTTTCTGTTACACAATATCGATGCATCTGCTCCTGTGTATTTTAATGGCACTTCTGCTACTAAACATGATACAACAATGCAGAATGACAAAGAATCAAGTTCTATACATCACAGAGAAAAACCCAGCAATGATTTGAATAAACAGTTGAGAGAAAATGTGACTTTCAAACCCGCATGAAAGATATAAGTGTGCCTGGTTTGAACAGCTTGAGCCTGCAGTGCACAGCTATGTGCGAACACGTGCCTGGAGCACACACTGCAGCTTACCAATAACCTAACCGTCACAGCCAATAGTCTGAGCCCTATGACACACGTGACTGATCACATGGTGATGACATCACCAAAGGTCCTTCAGACTGCCAGACCTTGTGCGGCACAGCCTGGAGCCTGACTCCTCCCCCGCACGTGACTCCTCTGACGTTCAAGGTCCTGTATATGCGGTCTGCTTTTCCCTTCTGTTCAGTTGCTCATTTGTTAGTGAAATAAAGTTTACTGTTGTTAAAATTTGCCCTCCGCGCGGGCTCATGTCGGGGGGGAACGAGTGTCCCGTCAGGTATTCTGCAAGTCCGGGGGTTATTTGGGTTGAATGCAGAGGTGGGGTATGATATGGTGGTCCCCTTTTGTACCCTATGTTCAAAAGAAGGGGGTTTTAAAGTAACAGCACGTCATAAGGAGCATGTTAAACCGAATAAGGGTTGGATGGAAGGGGCGGTTATTCACGGGTGCTTACCTGTACACAGGGGGCGCAGTGAAACCCCTCCTCGGGGAGGGCATTCAGGGGTAGGTTACATTTCTGACCGCAGACAGGCTCTCCTCCCTCAGAGGTGAAGCTTAGTGGGAGCTTCAGGTGTTGGTACTTGCAGGCGGGGCACCTCGCGGGGGTAAAAACCTCTGCTCACTGGCTCGGGTTTTATACACTGGGGGGGAAAATTTAAAAAAGGGCTAAGTACGCACTGTGTTTATGGGGGAGGTTTAGGGTATTTCACGTGGCTTATTTTCTAGCGTAATTGTGTGTATTTTGCCGTGTTTGTGGCTTAAATCAGCAGAATGCGCCTGCAAAAAACGGAATTCTAGCCCAAAGACTAGGGTTTAGTTATTTACCCCCGCGAGGGAGAAAAGTGACAATGAATTGTTAGGGCCGGGGATTATGCGCTGCGGAAAAAGCAAAGTCTATGGGGGCAGTGCCCGGATACCACCCCCCAACCCCCCCCCCCCGTGCTTTGGTTCCCACACCCGGTTTGTAACCGCGCAAACAACCCCGCAATAATGTGGAACTTTGCTTGGCAATGTTCACCCCCTTTTTCAAACGTATTTAAAATCGGATTTGCCGTCGTAAATAGTTCCGAAAATCGGGTGCAAATCTTTTTTAAAAAATGCCACTAAGTGTGGCAGTTTTTGGAAGATTTCCCGACGGATCACCATCCCCATCATTAAGTTGGTGAATGCGTCCGGAAATAAAATTACATGCACTTTGTTTTTTCGGCCGCAATCCGGAACAAATAAGTGCTCGAACGACGAAAAACGTATTTCCTTTAAAAATCAATGAAAAAAACGCCATTACTTTTTTAACGGGATTTCGAAACGATTTGTGGCCGTAAATACGCTCAAATCCGTTGCGAAATAACCTTTGGAACATCCCTTTTAAGTGCAACTGGGAGGGTTTTCCGAATATAGTTTTAAATGTATCGGGGAAAAAGGGCCCCCACAGAGATAAAAGTGGGCTGTTTTGGCCTCTGCACTGTTTATTGGGTTTTCTCACCACACTGTTTAATTTTAGTTTTTAGAGTTTTGCACTTACTGTTTTCCTGAGACTGTGGGGGTTCTGCAGCAGGGATTCCCCCTTCTAGGGGAGCTGTTACTCTGACAGTGCAGGAAGTTTCTCTAACAAATTACAGATAAATCCTGCTTTTCGTTTTACACACATGTACCTTTTGTTTATGAAACTAATTTTGTTAGATTTAGTTTGCTTCCATCAAAGTCCTTCAGACGCCCTTTCCCCCCCCCGGGGTGTAGTGGGCAAGCCAAAGCCCCGACCTCATTTCCCCAAACCTCCGACTCCCACTCCCCCATACATAGCGCAGTTAAGTATAACTTTGCGTATAATTGGTAACATCGGCTGTTTATCACTTATGATACAAAAATCAACTATTTAAGGTAGAAAAGACACGACAAGCAAAAGGGTAACAATGTTTTGATCTTTTAAAACACTTGGGGTAGAGTTGAAAAAAAAAAGCGTTTTGATCAAGCCCAGCTGCACCAACATTGGGAAGTGAAAAAACCGGGGATCAGTTTTTGGTCAAGACATCTTAAATCGCCAGACCCAGGGGGTTTATAGGGGTTTTGAAAAACAAAGGTGGATTTCCCAAATAAAAAAAAAATAAAAAAAAATTTACATTTTGAAGTTTTGGGGCCTAAAGATGAAAGTTGCCGCCCCCGGATGGGGAAATTTAGAAATTAATGTTAAGAGGATTGGGAAGGGTTTAAAATTTTAAAAAAGGGCCATGTATAAAAACTGTATGATGTAGAATGGAGCCCGAAAGCACAAGTTCAAACCATTGTTTTCCATTTTGCTTGTCAGTGTAAAAAATATTTATTGGGTATGACTTTAAACACAAAAAAATTGTAAAATGCAAAACACTGCAGGAACTTTGTGGGGGTCTCTGAATTTTTTTTTTTTTTGGAAAAAAAGTATGCCTCCATCAATCCTCATCATACCTCACATCGATCTTATTATTTCCAGGCTAGAGAACGGCCCCCCCTCTACACTAAAATTGGGTTTTGCGGGCAAAGGGGTGACCACAGGGGGAACATCTCTAACAAAGTCAGGGTAAAAAGGAATTGCCTCGCCACAGTCCGTTTTTTATAATGGGTTAAACTCTTTTCTTTGAAGCAGGGGGAAAAAAATTTTTCTGAAAATTTTTTTGCCAGGGGGCAGAATCTTTTCCCCCCGTGGGGAGCGCTTTTCCTGCTCCATGGTCTCAATTACACTCCTCATGTGAGAGGCTGAAGATATGGGAGGAGTAACACTGGCCAGACCCCAGTCTTGTTTTTTACACTGCATCGATCTAAGGACCGACTTATTAAAAATTTTGGGGTGGTCCTTTTTATGACGACTCCCTACAAAAAAGACCCGGAAATCCCAACCCCCTGCCTTTCCCCCTAAACAATAACAGATGTCCGTCTGATAAGCAGGTATAGAAACCTGTGTGCACTTGAGAGCACATAAAATGCTCTTATCTCATGACTAAAGCAAAATCCATTGACCAATGTACTTAGCAAAGGTCTTTAATTACTTGTCCCTTTATGTTGAACGTTAATCTTTGTATGCAAATCCCTTTAAAAAATTTTTTTTTTTTTTTTATTTAAAATTTTTTAATTTTTAAATTTTTAAGGGATAAAAAAGGGCAAGAACAACAAAAAAAAAGAAAAATATAAATCAAAGGGGTATGGGAAAAAAAAAATAAGCAGTGCCCTCACAAGTTTCGCTGTGATTGAAAGTTTTTTCCCTGTTCCTTTTAAAAAGGAAAGTTATACATAATACTGGGGTGCAAAATTTTTTAACGTGCAAGGAAGAAAAGTATAAATTTACTTATAAGTCCCTTAAAAACTAACAGCATTTAATTTTTTAAAAAACTCATATCTCCTAAAAGTGAGATCATAAAAAAACAAGAGCACAACAAAAAATTGTATGTTAAGTTGATTAAAAAAAAAACTTAAAAAAAAAACTAAAATAAAAAACATTCCCCCCAAAAAAGGGTGGGGGGTTAAGGGCCAAAAAAAATTTAAAAGGTTTTTTTCTGAACGATTGCGAGTCAAGGTCCTTTTTTCGGGGGTAAACGTTTCCCATCCCAGAGCATCAGCGCCTAACATTCCCCGAATGTATATAAAACCCCCTTTTTTTTGGGGGCCCCTTCTTAAAAAAAACCCCGAGGGCCCCCAAACGTACCCGTCCCTCTCCCTTTCCCAAGAACCCTTTTTTTTTAGCCGGGAAAGGGGGGACCAGATGGGTTTTAAATTTTTTTTGCGGGAAAAAGTGGCTATGAAAAGGGGCCCCCCGTCAAAAAAAACCTTCCTTTCGAGTCCCTTTTTGGGCCCTCTCTCCTCCACCCTTCCTTTTGAAAATAATGTTTGAACTTTGGCCCCCCAAAACCCCCCCGACTGCTGGAGGGTTTATCCCCCAGCCCTGGTTCAAAAGGGCCCCTCTTTTTTCAGCCAACATCACAACATTTAGGGAAGCTGTGGAGTCTTTCTATTCAAAAAAACCGAAACCCGGAAAAATTTTTTTGGGGTAAGGGGCGGTCAAACCCCACTTCCCGCTTTTAATAGCCAAAAATTTTTTTGTGTCCCAAAAAAGTTTTTTGAGCTAGGGCAAACTCCACAACCAAGTAATAAGGAAAAACTGTTTTAGGTAGCAGGGGAAAGGGGGAAGGGGGATTTTTTTGATTTGGGGGGATTGGGGGTGAGGGGGAAAATTAAAGCCATAAATTGGGATGATTATAAAAAAGAAAATGGGATTCTCTCCATTTTTTCATTTATGACAGACTTACCTACTCCATTTTCCCTCCTCCGAACCGAATTTTGATAAAAGTCCCCAAAGTCCCCCGGGGAAAAATTTGTCCCCAAAAAGGAGAACAAGGGAAAATTCCCAAATCTCTGGGTATCCCCAGGGGGGCGAAATTTTGTAAAATAAAATGGACAAAAGAGTGGGGATCCGGGGTTTAGGTGCCCAAAAAGTCATCAAAAGGGGTTTGTTTGGAAAATCTTGATTGATCTGGAAAAAAAACCACTCCTTTACTTCAGAAAAAAAACCCAAGTCCGTCCCCTATTAGAAGGGGGGTGGAAATGGGATTTGATAATTTCGGTGAAGCTTTCCGGGTTTTTTATAAAATAGGAGTTAAATCAGTATTGAAGAGATTTCCCCCATTTGCCACCTCATTTGTCCCTTTCCCGTGGGTGATTTTCTAAATTTTTAAAAAACCCCCGGGGAAACTCAGGATGCCTATTAAAGGGGGAATAAGTTTTACTGAACCCTAGCTTGGGGGTTTGCGAGTTTAAAACAAAAAATTTTCCAAAGTCCCCTATCGTGTTCCCGCAAAAAGGGTGCAAGACCTGATACCGAAGGTTTTGTACTCAAATCGGGGGAAAGGGAAAAAGGGCTGCAGCTCCATGGGGAGGCTATTTTTTGCCCCAAATTCCGTGTTGGAGTATGTCGATATCTGCTTGATCCAGTCAATACAATGTCGAAGGATACAAGCTAAGTTATACCTTCGGACATCAGGGATATTCATACCACCACTGATCTTGGGGACTTGTAACTTGGCAACCGAGACTCTAGATCTTTTATGAGCCCAAAGAAATTTGGTAAAGCTGGCCTGGATGATTTTGATATCAGCATGTTTCAGTAAGAGGGGGATGGTTTGGAGTGGGTACAGTAGTTTGGGAAATCTCATCATACGGATCAAGTGTCCTCGAGCAAATAATGAGAGGGGTAGATTATTCCATCTGTCAAGTTCCCTAATAATTTTCAAGATCAGGGGAGGATAATTTGAATTGTAGATGGAGGATGGAGTTTTTTCTATATGGATTCCTAGGTATTTAATGGAGGTAGTGGCAATCCTTAGCTGGATATTTAGGTGGGACAGAGAAAAGGGTCTGGCAGAGGTGGTAAGTCTAAAAATTTCAGACTTAGTTTCATTTATCTTGAAACCAGCACATGTCCGAAAGGTACGAAGTTCGTGGAACAGCTTTGGTAGGTCTCTTTCAGGGTGATTCATAAAGAAAATAATATCATCAGCAAAACATGCCAGCTTGAGCTCTTTTCCTTTCACTTTTATTCCTTCGAAAGTGTTGGAGGTCATCAGGAATCTGGCTAGAGGCTCGATTGCCAAATTAAAAAGATAAGGTGAAAGTGGGCATCCCTGTCTCGTCCCCCTTTCCAATGTGAAAGGTTTGGAGATAAAGCCTGGTACATAGATCTTGGCCACTGGGTTCCGGTAGAGAGCATTAAGAAATGTTCGAAATGGGCCCATGAGTCTTATTTTATCTAACGCATTGTCCAACCAGCCCCAGTCCACGCTATCAAAGTCCTTCTCGGTGTCAATGGCCAGAAGCGCCGAGTGAGGGTGTTGGTGTGATTGTCTCCTAACTGCATCTTGTACCAGCAGCACTTTTCGTATGTTTGCTACTGCTGATCTACCTTTGACAAAACCGACTTGGTGATTGCCTATAAGTTTTGAAAAGATTTGGGCCAGGCGGTCTGCCATTATTTTCGCTAACAGTTTGAGATCTACATTTAAATTTGGGATAAAAGGGCGATAGGAGCTCCAAGAGTGGGTCCTTGTCTGCTTTGGGGATTACTTTAATATATGCTGTATTCATGTCTGGCGGGATACTGTTGCCATTTAAGTAGGAGTTATATAACACCACTAGGGTCGATGAAATTTGTGATTTTAAGGTTTTGTAAAACTCCCCAGTAAAGCCGTCTGGGCCTGGGGCTTTGTTATTTTTCGTTTAGAAATGGTTATTTCAATTTTCAGGAAATGTAAAATTGGGGGTCTTGAGACGCCACCTTTCCCTTCAGAGAGGCTAGGAAGATCAATTTTACTTAGCCAGTTTGTAGAAAATTGGTGATCTAGTTTCTCATCAGTATAGAGCTGTTTGTAGAAGGACCGGAGGATTTCCGTCACTTCCTCTCCTTTTCTTTTAAGGATCCCCTCTTGGTTTTTTAATGCCAGGATGGAGCTAGAGGAGTGGGGGCCCCTAGCAAAGTTTGCCAGGAGTCTACCTGGCTTATTGCCGTGTCTAAATAGAGAGGCCTCCTTTTTAGTCAGTCTCTGAAGCTCTCGTTTTTCTAGCCAGCACTCGTATGTGTGCTTAGCTGCAGCCCATTTGGCTTTGTTGGCAGTAGAAGGATTAGTTTGAAAGGCGTCATAAGCATTTCGAAGATCACTGCTCAATGATGTTATTTTTTCCCCTGTTAGTTTCTTAATTCGAGAGGCGTATGCTATCAGCTTCCCTCTCAGGACTGCTTTTGCAGCATCCCAGTATAGTTGGGGGGTGGCAGAATGGCTTTCATTATAATATTGGTATTCCTGCCACCACCCTCGTATGATGGTACAGAACTCCTTGTCTTTAGTGAGGTACGAGGGGAATCTCCAGAGGTAGTCAGAGCCTCGGGGAATTTTATCCGCTATTGTAGTTGAGATAGGCGAGTGGTCCGATATGACCATTTCTTCAATCTCCATCCTATCTACCCTTGGGAATAGATTTTGGGACATAAAAATGTAGTCGATTCTAGACCATGTGCCGTGTGGATATGAAAAGAATGAATATTCCCTGCCCTCCGGGTTTATCATCCTCCATGGATCGCAAACATTCAAAGTAGTAATAAAGTTGGCTAGTGGGGAGGAGGTCTGCGCTGTATTATGTGTCAGGGAAGCCCCTCTACTCCTGTCCTCTAGAGTGGAAACTACATCATTGAAGTCGCCCCCAATTACTTTGAAGTCACTGTCATCTTTTAAGATAATTGGCATTCATTTTTTGAGGAAGTCCTCATTTTTTGTGTTAGGCCCATAGACGTTATGAAGAGAAAATATTTCTTCAACAATTTTAACTTTAATGTTGCACCACCTTCCCTCCGAGTCATGTTCATGGTTTACTACCGTACCCTGAAAGTGTTTGCCAATTAGCGTAATAACCCCTGCTTTGTGGTTTATAGCTGGAGACCCATATACCTGTCCCACCCAGGGACCCCTCATCCTGAAAAAATCTGCCTCTGTTATATGTGTTTCTTGTAGGAGGGCTATATCAGCCTTCAGGCGTTTTAAATGTCTCAGAACCATCTTACGTTTGCTCGGTGATCGCAAACCTTTGACGTTCCAGGTTACCACTTTCATCGCGCAAACTATAATATTTTAGTACCTCAGCTCGTCTGGTGGATAAAATACAAAAATATAACTACAACTAAAGAGAATGGCCTTGTGGCCTTTGGCAAAATAAAGGGGGGGGTCTAAACTCCCCTTTTTCAGTAGGGGTCTTTTAGACTTCACTTTTTTTCCTCAAGGAGCAAGCAAAAAACACTTGGTACAACGTGAAAATCTTCATAAAAAAAACCCATTTCAACAGATATTTTAACATCAAAACCTGGTATGGGCCCTGGGAAAAAAGCCAAACCAAAGGGTATACCCTTTAAATAGCAGGGGGTTTTTCAACAATGTGGGCCCCAGGGGGGGATCTGAGGAGCACCACCCAAGAATAGGAAAAAGTGGAAAAAAGGGGGGTAGTGGAGCATTTTCCCCAAATTTTTAAAATCGGGGCATACACGTCCAAAATAAGGGGTATCTGGGGGAACCCCGAGCTATGTAGTATTAGCAGCTGAGCACGGATGTATCTGCCCATCAGGTGTCCCCGGAATATAGGGGTTGCCCGTTTTTTAGGCAAATTAGTCCTTTGGCAGGGGGACTAGTGTTGTTTAAAAACCATCCGGGACCTGTCTCTTTCGTTATCTTTCGGGGGTTATGGGGCCCGGGGGGGCGGGTGTAGTTTTAAATGGGCTTCTTCGCCTGAAGGTGGTTTTTACTTGGGCAAACCACAAGGGGGAAAAAGAGCGATTGCATCGGGGGGAGGGGGGTCGGAGGTTTTCAGGGTTTCCCATCTTCTAGGTTTCTGTCTCACCTCTGCAGGGGGAAAGGAATGAGGTCGTTTTCCCATTTTTATGGTAAAACCTTCAGGATCCGGGGGGTTTTAACAATGCAAATTTTAAACCCGTCTAATTTAAAGGATAAGGGGCACACTGGGGGAAAAAGGGTCTCCCTTTTTTTAAACAAACCCCTGCCCAAAATCTTCAAAAATGAGGATTTTTTTTCCCCCTTTTAAAATCCAAATCCCGACTTCATTCTTTGAAAGCTCTCAAATTTCGACTTTGTCCCGTTTAATCCCAAAAAAACTTAACTATTATCTGGCCCGGGGCCCTTTTCTCATAGAAATGTAGGGGCAACGCCCCGGTTTTTGGGCCCGGACCCCTTCTCAAGTCAGGGGCCTTTTCGGTGCGCCTTTCCACCTTTCAGGGGGGTTTATTGCCCAAGCTTTTTGGGATTCCCCTTTACAAAGCCCCCGCTAGGGTTCCCCTTTGGGGGTATTTATTTCCGGGGATAAACCCCGGGTCCTTAAATTTTTCCCCCCTGGGGCATTATTAAAGGGCTTCTTTTTTTTCATTCAGGGTTTAAATTTTTTGGTTTTTGTCATCAAATTTTGGGGGTGGGGTTTTGTCGGGGTCTTCTTTTTAAGCTCGTGGGGAAAAGGTCATGGCTATCCACCTCGGTTTTGTAAACTTCACATCACTTTCACTGTCCCCCACCTTGTCACCGACCCGTTACTGATGCTTTAAAAACCTGGATTTGCTTGGGAAATTCAGCCCCCATGGTTCAAAGTTGTGGGGGCAGCAGTTCCCTTGGGTCGGGCAGTAGCCCTCATGGTATGAGAGTCTAGGGGGGTTGAAGGCACCGGGTCTGGTTCTGCTTGTGTTGCTGGAGAAACAGTCCATTCATTAGCAGATAACAGTAAGGTATCTTCAATGACATCTTGCATGTCATCTGGAGCTGCATCTCTAGAGGGTGCTGGTGCTTGTGCCCTATAGCTTTTAGGGGGTTGTTTAGCAGATTTTGTGCGGCCCATCTTGCAGATGTATTTTTCCATATGCTCAGGGGGACATCAGCATTTCTGAGTGAAAATAATGAAAGGTCGTGGTCCCACTCAGGGTATATCAGAGTTATAAGTAGAGTTGTGGTACTGAGCTAAATGCTTATTGTGTGCAGATAATGGGCTACGTTAGCAGCAGTATGGCTCTTCACCTATATGTTTTGTAGTGAACCAGTGTGCTATTCACTTCAGCTTCTGCAGGAGAGCCTGCTTCCTCCGTCGCCCCGGAGTGACTGTGTAGTGACTGGGGCTATCCCCTACCCGCCAGATCAGTGGGGTCGTCTCCTGCTCGCCACACATGGCCAAGATGGCGGCCGCCCCCGCAAGTGTCCCGGTTAGTTCACTTATGGCTGAGCCAGGGTCGATGTACAGTGTCCCCGCTGCGTTACCTGCTGTCTTTGATGCAGGGGTGAATCAGGCTGGCCGTCTCTCCCGGTGGCTCACACCAGAAGTCCCGCTGCTGCTGTGCTGTTTTCTAGCCGTGCCCACGCGGTCCCGCCGTACAGAGTTCGTCTGCGGCCTTCAAGCGAGTCTGGGGCACCATGCAGGGCTGCGTTGCGTGAGCGTTGGACTTGGGAGCGGTAAGGTGCCGGTACTTAAGTCCGTCTCTCCCGCCGCTGTCTTCTCAGGTGTAGGCTGGCAGTAACTGCGCCGGGATAATATCTCCCGCAGCGTGAGGCGGGGGGAACTGCGGGATGTAGAGGCTGGGCGCCCGTTTCGCGGCAGGTCCCATCCCCGGCTGATGCAGCGATGGTCACCCTGAGTCGCGGTGAGTGTCCGGTGAGGTTTGTTGGCGGGTTTAGGCGTCCGTGGCGAGTATAGTCTTGTCGGGTTGGGTGCCGTCCCTCGGGAGCTCCGCGCTTTAGCTCACTCCATGATGGCGCCGGAACCGGAAGTCTAAATAGTTTGTAAGGCTGAGAAAAGACCATCGTCCATCCAGTTTAGCCTGTTGTGCTAAAGTGTTGATCCAGAGGAAGGCAAACACCGCCATGAGGTAGAAGGCAATTGTCCTCATTTTAGGGAAAAAATTCCTTCCTGACTCCAATCTGGAAATTGGAATAAATCCCTGGATCAACGACCCTTCCCCAGAATCCTGGTCAATATAACTTGTTATATTATTACGTTCCAGATATGCATCCAAACCCTTTTTGAACTCTTTTAGTTAGTTTACTATGACAAGTCCCTCTGGCAGAGAGGCAGAGAGTCTCACCGCTCTAACAGTAAAGAATCCCTTTCTATATTTATGTAGAAACTTTCTTTCTTCAAGATGTAGAGGATGCCCCCTTGTTCTGGATACAGTCCTGGGTATAAATAAATCTTGAGAGAAATCTCTATATTGACCGTTAATATATTTATTATGTCCACCCCGAAGCCGTATTTTCTCTATGATAGCTATGAAGTACTGTAATTGTGGCGCACATTTCGCCCATATGGAAGCGCAAATACACGGCAAAATGTGCGCCGCAATTACGCTGTGTGAACATACCCTTATGGTTATAAAGATAATAAATAAGCCTCCGAGGGGAGGTGACTGAAGGAGGTATTAATGGACAGAGAAGCATTTTGGATTCTGACGCTGAATTCGAGGTATCCATTGGGTCTAAATTACAAATCAGATTTGTTGTATACATACTAATGTAGTGTCATTTGATGTAATGTTTTGTATTACTAGTTTATTTTATGAATATTTCGCCTGTTTGGGATTGAGCTGTAGATTTTTGAGGGCACATAGTCAGGGGTTAAATCTCAGGTGGTCTGCATAGGCAACAGTATCTAAGGGTGTAACCGAACAGCACACACCATGTTGCCTCTAAGGCCCTGTTCACACGACGGATTTGGCCGCGGTTATGGCCGCGGGTTCCGACGTGGTTCCCGCATCCAAAACCGCGGCCAAATCGCGTCTAGATTATTAACATTATTATTTCACCCACAAGATGGCTCCTGCATTCAAACTACACCCAAGATGATGTAAGAGAACTACATGTTGCAGAGTGAACCAAATAAGAGCATAGCCAATCATGGACTGATAAGTATGCTTACCTAGGTGTTTTGTGTGGGGGTCTGCACTCAGCCCTCCTAGTACTTTGCACCCAATACTGAACATTAGGTTATAAAAGCTGCTGTTTATGTGAAATAAACAGGAAGTGTCTTTCTACTGAGCTAGAGAGTTCAGTGTATGATTTCTTCTGGGCATGCACCTTAATACATCTGATTAGAAAACCGGTTGACAATCGTGATACAGTACCGTTTAGGTGCTGATCCAAAACAATGCCACATCACCCACGGCCGGAGTGTGTTCCATCTACAGGTGATTAACCCTTTACTATCACGATTTATCATTATCACGATAGCTAAAGGTACAGACAGGAAGAGTGAGCTCCTCCTTTCTGTATTCGGCGCAGCAGATCCACTCAGCGCTGCTACTGGTCTCCTACCAGACAGCCCGGGAAGTGAAAGAAACACTTCCCGGGCTGTCTGTGACATCACCGTGCCTACAATGCATTCTGGGCATTTCCAGACATGGAGATTGACAGTCGCCATGGAAACCAGTATAGGGCATTTCTGCCCTGTTCTGATCCCTAAAGCCTCGTTCACATGGCTTATTTAGGCGCGGATTGGAGCCTTATTTGCGCTGCAGTACGGCTCCAATCCGTCTCAGTCATTACGGTAATCCATAGTTCTCATAGAGAACTATGGATTCCGTCTCTTCCCGCTCGGCGACTCCGCCGCGGGGGGGGGGGGGGGGGGGGAGAAAGTATCACGTGAATTATTTACGTAGAATAATGGCAGTCTTATGGCGCCGGCGCCCCGCCCTGCTGCACGTGTCCCGGCGAAAGCCGGGGCAAAATCCGTCCCCGCAATTACGCTGGCAATAAGCCGTGTGAACCGGGCCTAACTGTATCAGTGATCTGAAGATCACTCGTACAAATCCCTTATCGGGAAAAGTGTAAAAAAATAAAAAAGAGAGAAACACAAACACGAAAAATAAAATAAAAGCACATACACCACCTTTTACAAACAGCAATCCCCTGCGTGCATAATGCCCTACCCTATAAATATGGTCATATATAATATATATATATATATATATATATATCTATCTATATATATAAATAAATAATATAATAATATATATAAATAAATATACATACACACATACATACATACATACACACACACACACACACACACATCACACACACACACACACACACACACATCCACACACACACACACACACCACACTCACTCACTCACTCACCGGCCACTTTATTAGGTACACCTGTCCAACTGCTCGTTAACACTTAATTTCTAATCAGCCAATCACATGGTGGCAACTCAGTGAATTTAGGCATGTAGACATGGTCAAGACAATCTCCTGCAGTTCAAACCGAGCATCAGTATGGGGAAGAAAGGTGATTTGAGTGCCTTTGAACGTGGCATGGTTGTTGGTGCCAGAAGGGCTGGTCTGAGTATTTCAGAAACTGCTGATCTCCTAGGAATTTTCACGCACAACCATCTCTAGGGTTTACAGAGAATGGTCCAAAAAAGAAAAAAACATCCAGTGAGCGGCAGTTCCTGTGGGCGGAAATGCCTTGTTGATGCCAGAGGTCAAAGGAGAATGGGCAGACTGGTTCGAGCTGATAGAAAGGCAACAGTGACTCAAATAGCCACCCGGTACAACCAAGGTAGGCAGAAGAGCATCTCTGAACGCACAGTACGGCGAACTTTGAGGCAGATGGGCTACAGCAGCAGAAGACCACACCGGGTGCCACTCCTTTCAGCTAAGAACAGGAAACTGAGGCTCCAATTTGCCCAAGCTCATCGAAATTGGACAGTAGAAGATTGGAAAAACGTTGCCTGGTCTGATGAGTCTCGATTTCTGCTGCGACATTCGGATGTAGGGTCAGAATTTGGCGTCAACAACAGAAAGCATGGATCCATCCTGCCTTGTATCAACGGTTTCAGGCTGGGTGGTGGTGTGTCATGGTGTGGGAATATTTTCTTGGCACTCTTTGGGCCCCTTGGTACCAATTGAGCATCGTTGCAACACCTTGTGGAATCTATGCCACGAAGAATTGAGGCAGTTCTGAAGGCAAAAGGGGGTCCAACCCATTACTAGTATGGTGTACCTAATAAAGTGGCCGGTGACTGTATATATATATCTGTGTGTGTATACGCACAATATTAGGGTGAATCACAATATTAGGGTGAATTCACACAGTGTTGCAGGTAACTGCAATTATGATAGAATTATAGCACTCATTGAATGCTATGATTTGACAGCATATTCCCTGATGCGTACTGAGCGCCGGGAGTAAGAAGTGACATGTCACTTCTTCCCATTGCTTAAGCGCCGGGGAAAAGGAAAGTAAACGAGGGCCAGTCCAGAGCGCTTTAGAAGTATGGACTGGCCCGTGTGTACCTCTAAAACACTCGGCGTATAGCGGTGCGTAATACGTTCCGCTATAAATCGTGTGAACCCAGCCTTATAAACACATCCTACTTTTGCCATCGGCGAAGCTCACATGTTGTGAACTGGGTTTATAAGGTGTGTGATAGGCTGTATGCACACACATCCCTCATTGCGCTATACGGATAAGGGTATGTTCACACGGCGTGTTGCGCCAAAGCCATGTATACCCTCCATTAGAAGCTCTTTGGCGTTGTTGAAAGTACGTGTTTGGAAGTGCATACATTTAACGGGCAATGGCCCGAGGCCGCTTCCTGATCTGCATGCCTATTTCTCGGTCTGAGAGTAGTAACAGGTCACTTCATTTTATGGGCGTACAGTATGTGCCGAGAAACATGATTGTAAAATTTTACATAACACTTAATGGGTGCTGGACTTGAACAATCATTATACCGTGTGTGAACATACGCTAAAAGAGGCAAATTATGAGTTGCTAGGAAGGAGGATTATTAGCTTTTAGGCCAAGGGTGGTAGCATTTCTGAAACTGGGCAGATTCTGAACTTTTTGCATGCTGCTATGGTGAAAGCGTATCCTGAGTGGACAAATGGCAACAGTGTGAAAAAACGCGGTTAAAAACTCATCGACACGGCATTGATTGAGACGTCAGAAAAAAATGAATTTTGTAAAGGATACTGCTATCAGAAAAAGGTTTGTCTTCTTAGAGATCACCGTTTCTTTCATTGAACAAGGGATGTTCACGTTTTACTGAAACTTGATTACAAACACTCTGCAGCAGTTGCTGGAAGACCACAAGCTGGTGGTATCAGTGGTATGGCCTGACGAATGTTTTCGTGGCATTCATCTGGTCATTTATCTGAAAAGGTCTCTAAACCCGATTTGGTATAAAATCTTCTTTTAAGATCAAAATCCATACATGCTGTTTGTTTTCCTGGGACCGAGGGATGTTGAACAGGAAAGGGGTATGTCACATGGCCAAAATATATACATTAGGAAATTGCTAACATTCCGGTACTACCCTGGCCCCCTAAGTCCACAGACTTTAACCCAACTGATCATCTGTAGGAGCACTTCAGTATTCATGTTCGTCCTATGGATCCTCCTTGTTCACACTCCAGCAGCTGTGGAATACAGCCAGCATGGTCCAGATACCTGGACAACCCACCGGGGAAACCTTACTGACTCACTCCCAACCTGCTAGCTTGTCTGTCTGCCCCTGGTGTTTACGCGGATATATTGTTTGATTATATAATATATTAAAATTAAATATGTAAGTAATTTAAAAGTAAATGGTTTTACTTTTTTACACAACTAATACAATTAAAATAATTGTCACATTTAAGGTACATAAATTTAATGATCAAACTGAATAGTAAATGCCCAAAACAAAAATAAATATCATTTCTTCAATAAAAATATACTACATTTTGGCCTCTTCACACGGGTTATTCTGCACTATGGGGCCTACTGCGCCCGGATTTGCGCTTCATACGGGGCCAATCCGCGGGGACAATTACGGAAAACCATGCCTCATTTGGGAAAAGTGGAAACCCCTCCCCCCCTCGGGGAATCCGCCCCGGGGGAAAAAGTGAAATGCACATTATTTACACCCCGTACGCGCCGTAAACAATCATTGTCTATGGGGGGCCGGGACGGGGCCCCCCGTCCCCCCCTTATTCACGGGGATTTGTCTCTCAAACGGGGCAAAATCCTCGGGAATAACCCTTGAACACCCTTAAAAATAAAACATAAAACAAAACTTAAAAAACAAAGGGACATTTAAGAGGCGGAGATAAACAAACTCACATGGACTGTACCAAAACAACCCATGAAGTGGGCGTCCCTGATGAATCGCTCCCCATAACCTCATATTATTATTAATTTATTCCTGTTCTGCCACTAGGTGGAGTTATACCAAGTGGTATATACAACATCCCACCAAGGAACCTGCCTTGTGGGAAAAGAGCCAGCTTATGTTTGGTCACCACTCAAGTGTTGGCAACATATGGGATTAGTTTGCTTTTCGCCGTTCCTGGGTTTTGGCTTTTTTTTGGGAGTAGACAAGCGTTTTGGGTTTTCTACTCCCCATGTTCCGGGCCACTTTTTGGGAAAGGGGGCTCGGGAGCCCCTATAAAAACCGGGCCCCTACAATGTACAGGGGCGGGGTCTGTGCTTCCATGGAGCATGGAGAAGCTGGAAAGAGGCTCTGCCCCCAAGGCTTAGGAAACCCAAAGCGGCAGGAAGCTGGGAAAAAGGGGGTTTGGTATTGGCGTTAGGCTGTGGCCAGGGGCAAGGGGGACTAATATGTTAGTGAGGGGCCCTTAAGGCCAAAGTTTATTTTGAATTCTTCTTGTACTCCTTTTTTGGGAGAAAATAAAACTGGCGGGGCCCCATTGGGAAGAGAAACCTTGTCTCTGACTGTATTTTGGTGCCATTTCGCTTACCCAGGCGGGCGATCCCTGATAAACCCCCCCCGGCCGGGCCCCGATGGCGCCGAAATGCATGTGGTTGTCTATATTTTAATAAATAATAATATATATATATATATATATTATAAAAATATATATATATTATTGCACTTAATTCGTCTGCAAATTTTGTCTAAGGCCTCACCAAAAAGGGTTGCTGAGGGTTTAATATATCCCAGTTTAAGCTGTCATTTTATAGCACACATAGAAATGTCTGGCCTTGTACTGTACCTTGGTGTGCCTTCAAGTTACAGATTTTATACCCTTGAGCAGAAGGGGACAATACCTTAAAGGGGTTGTCTCACTACAAGGATTGCTTTTTATGTTAAAGATCTTGCAAAAACAAGTCACTTTGCAATATATGTCCATTCACAGTGTCCTAACGATTCCTAGATATCCCCTCTTGCATGGCTGCATCAGCTCCTCAGATCACTATAGCTACAGACCTGTTTGATATCTCCTGATCGGCTGCCAGCACTGGTTGCTATAGCTACAGACCTGGCTTCTACTCCAGCCTAGTGGAAGCCAGTAAACACGCCCCTGAATTCAAAGTGAAACCAGGAAAAGAGGACTGAGGTAAGATAAATCAATGTAGTGAGATAGTAGCATCCATTGGCCATAGGGTCCCGTTTAAAAAAACAAAAAACAAATACATTAAATGTATGGCTTTTTTTGGATCATGTGGTATAGAAGGGTCCATACTTCCTGAATACAGATGTGTTTTGGCTAAATGGAGGCCCAAAAGAGATACTTTTAGCCTCCTGTGGATCACTAAATCCTGTCCTCACGTTTAATGTGCATGTCAGGACCTTACATGTCACACATACTGTACATAGTACAGATGATTTGTACCCAGCCTAAGTGGTGCAGATTGCTGTCTGGCCTGACAAAATGCCACACTTGGAGTAAAATGTGTTTAATAACAAAGCAAAAAAAAAATACACCAAAAATGTAAGAAATTAGAAATAATGGCACAAAAAATGCTTATAAAAAAACACCCTTAAAGTATGTTAACACGGCTAATTTTGACACTGTTTTCAGAATGTTTCCTCAGCAAAACAGCGTCAAAAAAGCCTCCAAAGACCACCAGTTCATTTTCATTGATTCCTATGTAAAACAGTGTTGTGGTTCACACACGACCAGGTTTTTATGTGCTTCTTAGGACGCTGGAACAGAAGTGTCATGTCAATTCTTGAAGCGCTTTTAATGCTGAAACTCTCCAAAGTAATCAATGGAGAGCTTCAAAACCTTGACCCATTTTTTATGCATTTTTCAGCACTGTTTTTGCCCTTGCTATTAATTTGTTATTTTGTCACTATTTACGGCAGCATCTAAGTGGTTAAACAGATAGGATCGGAAGTCTGTCCACTCTCTGCCATTTGGGCAGGGTCCTGGCTGTCATCAGATGACTGAGGCGCTGCTTCATCCAGCACAAAGCACTAATGCCAGCTCATTTTTGCCCCACTGTCAAAAGAATCATTGTTTTATCATTACACACTTTCGCAGACTTGAGCTTTTTCTATCTGTTACAGCTTCAAATCCAGGGGCGAGTCTCTCCTCCCAGCAGGCGTGTGTTCCCTCACTGAAGAGTTGTGACATCATCATTGTGTGTGAGCAGTGGAAGGGAGTGGATGTCACAGTTCTGCAGACCTCTTGCATTGTTCTCATGTCTGCAGAGCTGTCAGAGCTCCTTGTAACCAGAACACCTGCATCGGTGTAAATAATTATACATACAGCTGTCACTGATGAAACAAATGTGAGAAACGCACGCTGCCCTCCCTCTATTAACACACAGGAGATCAGACTATATAAGGCTGTGTTATATGGGGTGGTGAGCAGTGTATAAGGCTGTTTTATATAAGGAGACAGTGAATCTAGCAGCTACAGACTCAGTAATTGCCCAGATCTTTTACACAGAACTATCACTGGGAGATGAGTATAGAGAGGAACTGAGACAGCCTTTATTATACACACACAGTCCTCACAGGCAGTTTGTTTCACCTTCATTTTCCACAGCTCAGAGGGAGTAAGCACAGAGTGCAGGCAGCCAATCACAGCGCAGGGGACGTTTCCCATCCACCTGCTGCAGAAATAGGTAAAGATGTACAGATCAGCTCATATCTGCTATACTAAGTGATTTAGGTAATGCAAACAAATTACAAAAGTGCTTATTTTTACTGTCCCCATCATTAGAGATATGATCTTTGTAGCGAGAAAACACCTTTACTGTGTTGAAAAAATATACAGTGATCCCTCATGTTACAATATTTTCAACATGTTATGATCTTTCGTGGGCAACTGTAAGGGTATGTTCACACAGCGGGTTTGCAGCGCTAAAGTATGGTATCCAGGGCTGTGGAGTCGGCAAGTCAAAGCCCCTCCGACTCCTCAATTTCACAAACTCCCGACTCTGACTCCGACTCCCTCATACATGGCGCATGTTTAAGTGATAAAACATGAGCCATGTAGTAAAATGGTCACATCTGGCTTTTTATCACTTTATGATACAATAATCAAGCTTTTTAGGTAGAACAGACACTGACAAGCAAAAGGGTAACAATGTTTTGATCTTTTGAATGTGTACAAGAGACCTGGGATCAGATTTTGGTCAAGATATGATTGAATCTGATTCAGAGTCCAGAAGGATTCAGGCAGTAATGAAAAACCAAAGGTGGATTTACCAAATACTAACAAAATAAGAAAAATTAACATTTTGATTTTCAGGAGCAAAACAGTAACAATGCATTTACATGACAAGATTCTGCAGAACTAAGCAGATGCTAAATACTTGCAAGTCTCATTTATGTATAAGATCGGTAAGATGACTGTATAAAATTGCGTTTTGCACTGCATCAAACTAACTGGACCAACTTATTCTATATTTTGGGAGTCCGAGTCGGTCCATTTTATGACGACTCCGACACCGACTCCACAACTCTGACTCCACAGCCCTGGTGGCATCCACAACTAAGTTTTGCACCAGTAAGTGTGGATTTGATGCTTATTTTCAGAGGCAGATTTTCAACCTTCTATATATTATACTATGAGGTGAGGATTCAGTGCGGAATCTGACTCAAGAATAGACTTGTCAGTTCTTGTTTACCTCTGATAAGAAATCGACACCCAGCACAATCAGCATGGTGTGCACAGCACCGTGGCGTCTCCATTAGAAACAATGTGAGGCAGCTTCCAGTCTGATTTGGAAGCTGATTCTGAGGCGGATTCAGTGTTGTATCCAGAATCAGTAATCCAGAATAGCCATGTGAACATAGCCTAACAAAACCACATTCAGCATAAAATGCCTTGGACAGTCTGGACTGATGGCACTTGTGATCTACCCAATACGACTGGGTATTTCATTGGTAAAACATCTGTTTAGTCTCTTAGCACCTCTCTACAGGACAGTCTAGTGCGGCATCTCATTTTCTCTACATGTGCCAGGAAGCGCTTATATTTTTGGATACCAGGTGAGGAAAACTGTATTTTATTTTCTGGTACACTTTACTATACTGAACCCTGAAGAATCTAAAATTTTTAACATAGAGATTGACTTGCCACTTCCAGCCTTAAATTTCATATGTAATGGATTGCTTCATATGTGTTCATAATCTCCCCCTTTTTATTTAATCTTGACTTTTTTCTAATTTAGGGTGACATTTTGGTGACTTTGGACCCAAATACTAGTTTTCCATAGAATTAGGGTCTCGCGTTCAATGTACAGTAGTTTTTCATAGTATGTATTGATATTGTGACCGGAGGAACCACTGCATACATACTACTCACAAAAGGTTAGGAATATTTGGCTTTTGGTTTAAATTTCAGGATGAATATAACATTTCTTTAAAATGAACTAAATGAGACCATATCTTAACTTTAAAATGCACATTCCAACTGTTCGTGTTTTGTACTTTTGAAAAACTTCTATCCTAACAGGGTTTAATCCCTCCCGACATTGGGCTATGCATACGCCCTGGGGGAAGGGGAACCCCCCTAAAAATGGACGTATGAACCCCCTGGCGATCGGCGGCTTCGGGGGAGCCCGCGCGATCGCACATGGAACCACGGAAAAATTACCCGGGCTTCATGCCCCTTCACCCCCGGCCGGATGGGCTCCGGCCGGGGTAAAAAACCTCATTACCGCAGCCTTCATGCCGCAAAAATGAAGGCGCAGGCGGGAGGAGGAGTCCCTCTGCCTCGTCGGCGAAGGAGGGCAGAGATGCCGTCGCCCGTCTCCTACCGGGACCCCCCGGATGCTTTCTAAAAGCATCCGGGTATTGGTGACGTCCCATGCCCACAACATTGTGGGCAGGGGTGCATAGTTGCCATGGCGACCTTTGACAGCATAACGCTGTGACAACGCCTCTTCAAACAGCAATCTAATGATTGCTGTTCCCCAGTGAGGATTTGCTGTTACAAATCCTCAGGGAAAAGTAAAAAAAGGGGGAAAAAGAAAAAAAAAAAAAAATAAAACACAAAAAATAAAATTAAACCCAGTCACTGCCCCTTTTCCCCTTTAAAAACGCCAATCCCCCCAAAAAAGATAAAAAATAAAAAAATACCCATTTTTGGTATCGCCGGGGGTAACGACCCCCCCCATAAATCTGTCATTTTTAATTTAAACCGTACGGTGAACGCCGTAAAAAAAGAAAAACAAGAAACGTCACAGAATTGCGATTTTTGTACATCCTGCAGCACATAAAATGGAAAAAAAAAGCGACCCAAAACTCAAAAAATTCCAAAGTTGTCCCAAAATTAAAACGTCAGTTCACCCCCGCAAAAAAAAAATCTTACACTCTTGTATACGGAAAAAAAAAAGTTATGGTTTCCAGAAACAGCGTGAAAAAATATTTTTTAACACAAAAAAAAAATTTTTTTTTTTTTTTTTAAAGTGCTTCCAAAAAAAAAAAAAACAAAATTAAATGGGTATCCCCGAAATCGTATCGACCCAGAAGAAAGCTAACTGGTCATGGATATGCAGGGTGAGCGCTGTTAAAAAAAAAAAAAAAACACAAGGATTGCAGTATTTTCTTCACCCTCCCTTCCCCAAAAAGGGTTTAAAAATGTCAAAAAATCTTGTCCCCCAAAAAGAACAAAAAAACGTCAATCATCCCCAAAAAAAAAACCCCTCCAGCTCCGTACACAGAAAATAAAAAATTATGGCTCTTTAAATATGGGGATGCAAAAACGGTTTTCCTTTTTGAAAAAAGTGTTTTTATTTTGTAAAAGCATAAAACATAAAAAATACAAAATTGGGGGATCGTTTTTAATCGTATCGACCGCTGGTAAAACGAGCATGCACTAATGCCCCGGGGGGACTGCTGTAAAAAATAAAAAAAAAAAATACCAGGAAAGTTGTATTTTTTTCGAAAAAGCCTCACAAAAACCTTAATAAAAAAGGGCAAAGCGGCATTGCCCCCCCTATTGGTACTAATAAAAACGTCAAAATATCCCAAAAAAAACAAGCCCTAATCAGCTCCCCTATACAGAAAAAGAAAATGTTATGGCTACAAAAGGAAACATAAAAAGCAATTTTTTATAGACCTATTTTATTGGAAAAGTAATAAAACATAAAAAAAACAATAAAAAACTATTCATTGCAATTGTAAACCCCCCCATAGTAAAGATATCCTATATTTTACTGCAAAAAGGCGAACCTGTAAAATTAAGCCCAAAAACCCGTGGTGGAAAATGCGTTTTCCCCCCTTTTTATAGCCCAATGCAAAAAAAAAAAAAAAATTTTTTAACACCCGTGCACCCCAAAAAATACAATACACCCCCCAGATGTGATCTTTAGGCGTGCTGAATCCAAAAAAGGGGGGCTTCTGGAAAGGTTTCATGTTCTGGACTTTGGGGCTTTGTAAATGCGACAGGCCCCCCCAAAATCGGTCCAAAAGCAAAAAAGCACTCCCTCCCCTTTTCGCCCCGCCATGGGCCCGAGCAGGGAGAGGGACGTAATCCATAGTTCTCTATGAGAACTTGGATTATCGTAGTTACTAGGACTATCAGCCCGTAATTTTCGCACTCCGGCGTGTAATTTTGGACTGAAAAAAGTCCAGTTTTTAAACCGTGGAACATGGCCTTATGTTCATTCTGAAATTAAAAACAAATGCCAAATATCCCTAACTTTTTCTGAGTAGTGTATGTGTAATAAATGTAAATTTGACAATGGCAGAATAAACGTTTCCAACTGTGAAGAGGTTTAGTTTAAGGGGTTGTCTGTTGTACATAACAAATAATCTGCTATTTCCAGCCAATAAAATTAATATATATAATGCATACTCCTTCCTTCTCACCTCCGTTCCAGCGCTGCCTTACCCCAGTCTTTAGTTTATTTTCTGTTCTCTTCTGACCACTTCTGAACTGTTTACTTCCAGCTGATGATGTAAAGGAGTGGCACATGACCGCTATTTTATTTGACACCAGTAGCGGATTACTTAATGTTTTTATGAACTGGACAACCCCTATAAAGAGGTTTTCTCGCTACAGTCTTTCACAGGCATCTTGAGCTTTTTCTCTCTTACAGCTGCAAATCCAGGGGTGGATCTCTCTTCCCAGTAGGTGTGTCTTCCCTCATCATACTCGCACCCTGTCCCTGCTCCCTCCCAAATCCTAATTCTGTGTGAGCAGTGGGAAAGGAGAGGATGTCACAGCTCTGCAGACCTGCAGTGGTCCGTTCTCATGCCTGCAGAGCTGTCACTTCCCTTCCAGACTCCAATCTTGTAATCAGAACACCGGCATTGCTGTATACAGTTATACATACAGCCGCCTAATATCACGGAAAGTGATATCTTGTCATTGTGTTTAGCAGATTGGAATATATGTGAGTTATATGAGTGGGGTGAGTGAATCTAGCATTGTCCAGGTCTTTCACATCAGAGCTGTCCCTGTCCAGTTTCAGTTTCACACAGCTTGGGGGTGAAGTAGGCACAGAGAGCAAGGAACAGTCAATCACAACACAGGGGGAGTGTTCCGCATTGGAGGGGGCGGGTCCCATCCAGGGGTTTGAGCTAAATATCAGGCAACCAATCACAGCTAAGGGGACGTGATCCGGCTGCAGTTTTAGGTGAAGAAGATACAGATTAGCTCATAGCGAGTATACTAAATCATTTAGGTAATACAAACCAATTGCAAAAGTGCTTATTTTTACTGCCCCCATCATTACACATATGATCTTTGTAGTAAGAAAACCCTTTTAAGCATCCACAAATAGGAGTCACATGTATGTGTTTCGTATTAAAAATGTATGTTACATATTATATTTATTACATTTTCCATCTTTGTTCTTTATTTCAGTTTCTGAATGTTTAGATAAAGATGTCTCTATACCGTTTACCACCATTGCCAACCATAAGAGAAATTATAAAGCTTTACAATTTAAGAGCAGAAAAACAGCTGTCTCAGAATTTTCTCTTGGATTTGAAACTCACTGGTAAGTTTTGATGTTAAAGGTACAAAACCTGTGTCTTAACTTTTTTCTGTTGTCTTCTGCATTTTCTCATTTTGTTCTAGAGGTGTTTCTTGCCATACTTCTTTTTTTGCATTAAGGGAAAAAAAAACCTTTGCAATCCAACTTAGTATTTTTTCTAAAATAAATTGTTCAAAAAAAGTTTAGATTGAACGTACGTTTAGACTGAAGTGAAATGTTGCCGTTTTGGCAACCTGCCCAACATACAGTTGGGTCTTTCCTTCATCAATCTGAATATCCGTAAAGACTGACACTTTAAAGGGGTTACAAAACACATCAATAAACAATCAATCTGTAGTAATCAAATGTCACTTATTTCAATCATCAAAATAGTATCAAGAAGTATTGGCAGTAGTGAACAAAAACAGCAATAGACATGCAATTGCTGCCAAGTGTGATAAAAATTTACCATATAGAAGTAATGTACAACCATCAAGTAATTCGCAGTGGATCATTAAGGAGAACCTGTCACATCGGTTATGTCCCCCTTGCTGAGGACAACACAAGCTAGTGACAGACATGCTGTTTTCAGCGCTGTGTCCCTTATTCTGTAAGATTCTGTAGTTTTCAAGTATAAGACCTAGTGCATTTTTTTAATGCATTCAGGTGTCTGGACAGCTTATGCTGATGTTTGTGATGATATAACCTACTGTTTATTAATATCATGTTGATTTTTTGTTTAACAATAAATGGGAATTCTTGTTCATGGAAAAATAAGACATCCCCTAAAAATAAGTCTTAGCTCATCTTTAGGAGCAAAAATTAATATAAGACACTGTGTTATTTTTGGGGAAACGGCATGTGACAGGTTCCCTTTAAGTATCTACTCAGGTATTCACAATAATTAAAATGCCATAAAATAATATGAAAGAAACATCCACCAAGTGAGATATCTATCATCGCCACACTTCTCGGACATGTTCCTGTGTTTACTGCGCATTAGTCTGGCAAACCGAGCCACGCACATGCAGACTAGAGATGATTATGGTGGTACAAAATTTTTTGGAAACTTCTGATTTTGCTCCAAACTGTGTTGTTTTTGTTTAACTCATTACATTTCATCTTGAATTACTGTTTTATTTACCTCAAACCACCCACCCAAAGATCGATTTTTATGTACAAGGAGAGGGGCGGTTATGTGATCTAATGTGGCGCCAACTTACACCAATATGTTTATGGCATATTTGAGGAGAATTTCGTCTATGTATCCCACCACTTTGGTCATGTGCTAAGGTGGTGCGATACATAATTTATGTTTTTGTGTTCTGGAGGTGTTCCCATGAACAGCTTGAACATTTTTTTAAATTCCTGAATGGGATGGATACTGACTAGTGTTGAGCGATTACGTTGGCTACTCGAATACGGCGTTAGGTTGATAGTCGGCCACCATCGATAAGGTTTTTCGATAGTGAGCAGTAGATTATGAGCGATGGACCATTAAAGTTATGGGTGAGTGCAACAACACCTTCATTCTTACACCCTTACAGGCTGAGAAGCTGGAATTAAACATCCACAACAGTCAATGATAAGTGATACTTCTTAGGCAAACACCCACTTAGGTTATAAAAGCCACAGAAAAAAAAACACACACCATTCAATATCACTGTCTTGTACCACAGCATGACCTTAAAACTGATCACCACAAATTAAAAAGTGCCAGAAGGCAGTATGATTTGACCCATCATTCTTACTTGAAACTGGACCATTGAATTTCCCTGTAGTGGAAACGCTGCTTGAGCCCAAACTGATGACCCCCACATTTACAAAAGTGCCGGAAAAAGGAAGTCTTTCAATACACATTCTTAGTTTACTGGACATTGACTATACCTGCTCACGGGGCCAATGCATGACCCCCACATTTAAAAAGTCGGCCGGAAAAGGAGTCTTTCAACCACCATTTTAGTTTCATGAAACATTGGACTATACCTGTCTGGGCCACAGCATGAACCCAAACCTGCATGACCCCACATTTAAAAAGTTGCCGGAAAATGGAGTCTTCAACACCATTTTAGTTTTCACTGGACATTGATTACACTGTCTGGGCCACAGCATGTGCCCAACCTGCTAACCCCAAGATTTAAAAAGTGCCGGAAAAAAGGGAGTCTTTAAACCACCATTTTAGTTTCATGGACATTGATATACTGTCCTGGGCCACAGCATGAGCCCAAACCTGCTTAACCCCCAGATTTAAAAGTGCCGGAAAAAGGAGTATTTCTAACCACCACTTTTAGTTTCACTGGACATGATCTACCTGTCCTGGGCCACAGCATGAGACCAAACCTGCATAACCCCCAGATTTAAAAAAGTGCACCGGAAAAAGGAGTCTTCAACCACCATTTTAGTTTTCACTGGACATTGACTATTCCTGTCCTGGGCACAGCATGAGCTCCAAACTGATGACCCACATTTAAATAGTGCCGGAAAAAGGCGTCTTCAACACTCAATTTTAGTTTCATGGACATTGATATACCTGTCTGGGGCCACAGCACATGAGCCCCAAAACATGCATAACCCCCGATTAAAAAAGTGCCGGAAAACAGAGGGGAAAAACAAAAAAAAGCCTCTTCATCCACCATTTTAGTTGCATGCACATGACTATACCTGTCCTGGCCACAGATGAGCCCAAAAACCTGCATGACCCCACACATTAAAAAAGTGTCGGAAAAATGGAGTCTTTCAACCACCATTTAGTTTCAATGGACCATTGACTTTTACCTGTCCTGGGCCACAGCATGACCCAGGGCCGGAGCTACAGTGGGTGCGGTGAGGCACCAGGCTGGCGTCCGTCATCTATTAAAACACGCAGGTTAAAATGCCATGATGACGCAAGCAACGAAAACTGTCGTGCTGTAAGCGTGTGCGGAAGCGGAAGTGTGAGAACCTCCAGCCTTTCCTCATGTACACAGTAAATACCTGGGTAGCGCTTGCCCCTCCATATGAGTGTGGACCAATTGAGCTTCTATTGGAATACTGGTGGTTAACGACTCTGTTACACCAGGTGCCCTTTATCTTGGCATTCTTTTATCATTTTAGCTCAACGTGCTGGAGGATATGGGTCTTCTGTACTTTGTCTCTGTCGTGCTACATACTCCATGTCCTCTGAATAACCTACATTATGGTCAAGTTTTCCTGTCCTCCCTTGTACCAAATCAGAGGAAATTTTTTAACAGCTATTTTTTCACATGCAAGTTTTTTAAGTACTTTAATTCTAGAAAACACATTTTTTAAAATCGGATGGAATCACACCATGTCGTTGTTACTCTTTTTTAATTTGTATTACTGGGTTGTATCAATAAAAGGGATTGATAGCTATGTTATAGAATCTTGCAAAAACAAGTCATTTTGCAATATGTGTCCATTAAACAGTGTCCTTCTATTCCTGTTTCTTACAGCACCTTACATTGAGCAATCTTGACCATTGTGAAGAATACAAATGTCTGTTTGAAACAAACATTTTTTATAATAGGGACCTGTAGTATAGCTATGTCACAGCAAAATGCCACCAAAAATTCAAAACATGACCCAGGAGCCACTTTTGACAATTGTGAGAACAAATGTCTGTTAGAAACAACATTTTTTATAATAGGACTGTTGTATAGCTGCATTGTCACAACAAAAATGCCCCCAAAAAATTCAAAACATTGGACCCATCGAGCCACTTTTGACAATGTGAAGACATAATGTCTATTAGAAACAACTTTTTTAGAATAGGGACCTGTAGTATTGCTCCATTTCATGAAGCATGACCCAAAAAATTATAAAATTGACTTTCAGCACTGTTAAAAAATTGTGAAGGAGAAATGCCACTTAGAGAGAACATTTCTGTTCCAATGGACCATGATTATTGCTGTATCTCACAGCAAAATGACCCAAAAATTTATAACTATGAATTCTCAGCCACTGTTAAAAATTGGAGGCAAACATGACCCCTAAAACCATTGACAATGTGAAAATATTCTAATGATGAAGTGAGAAATGGAATGATGGTTTTGTCATGAACCTTGGTGCGCCCCTTTAGTATCCTCTCAGCAAAATGAAACTGTTGGGAATTGAGAATAAAATTGCATTAAGAAATGATATTTTAAAAGTAAGTTTTTTCAAGAGGCCCATTTTGTTTGGAGTGAATCGTGGAAGTAGACCAGCAAAATAATTTGTGACCTCGGCAATTGGGGCCCAACAACATATCAGAGATCCATGCCTGAATTCATCTTGATGAAAGTCAAACGACCCATTTACAGTGGAAGCGAGGGTTGTCTGTAATTGGACTCCTCCGGCTTGTGCTGAATGGTCACGGTCAGATATGACGCTGGCTGCCTGGGAGGACAACACCTCTATGGCGTGGCGAGCCCAGCTCGGGCCATTCCGTCATTTTGGTTACCCAGAAGTCTATTGGGTCCGGAAAACATACAAAAACATCGGTGTTGAGACGCAGGATAGTAGTGCACCGAGATCTTAAGCTAGTCTCTGGGTGTTGTATCTGTGGCCTGCATTGCATGCGTTGGTGAGGTGGTTAATAAAGGATTCCAGAGGTCACCCATTTAGGCTTCTGCCACCTTGCTGCTGCTGCCGCTACGGCTACTTGGCACTCTACCTGTGTCACGTCGTGGCGTTGTTCCACAGTGAACATTTGAAGAACGTGAAGCAGACGCAACAGATGTCTACTGTTGATTCAATCAGCAAAGGTCTCCATTTTCCTGCATTTTCTCTATATTTTTTTTTGTGTGGGTGGATGAAAGTGCCGAGTTTTGTTTTGTCCGGGGATCCTGGAGGGTGGCCAACCCAGTAAACTGTTGTTTCATTTTGATGACCGTAATGCGAGGATCTTGTGGGAGGAAAATGGACATCAAGCTCTACTGTGAGAGATGGAGCCTTGACGTTCCCAAGCCTCTGGGTCTGAGGGGGCACTATAGCAAACTCTTTTCCTTCATATGCCTCAAATTCACGCCACCTCATTCCCAAGGCAGGGACGTCAGGTGTCTAGGAATTACCTCCTTCCTCCTCCCTACGCTTCCTCCGGCACACGCTTCAAACACAGACCCTGACTTGCCTCAGATGATGCACCCTTGAGTGTGAGGGCCGCCTTGCACTAGTTGGACCCTGAACACTGCCTAATGAAGACCGATAAAATTGCGAAAACTGTGGGCCTTGTGGGATATTGTACGGAGAGAAAGTCCGTGTTTGCATCTGTGTCCGTCTCTCCTCCGTCGCTGGCGGGACCTGAGTTTTCAGGAGTGTCCAACGATCATTCCAGACCTAAGATCACACCAATGGTCATGCTGACAAGGGCCATCCTCCGCATGACATTTTGGTGGCCTTCTTAAAAAATGGGCAGGATGGTGCAGAGCTCTTTCACCTGCACCTCCACTATCGGTGGCTCACACCCGAGGTCCGCACCGCTGCTTGTCAGGCCATGTGTTACTTCGTACTGCGTAATGGCATTTGCGCTGCTCCACAAACGATGGAGCATGTGGAGGAGTGGAATTCCAGGTGTTGCACGTCAACAATGAGACGGTTGACGGGGAGGCCGAGCTATGCTGCAACGCAGCCAGGCGGGGAGAAGCAGGGTGCGGGGGGGGGAACGGCGGAAGTGAGAAACTCAGACCTCGAGCCTGCTTCAGCAGGCAGTCCAGTCCCGGGTAGCTCTTTAGAAATTTATGGATGACAAGGTTTCTATGACATGTGCAGGAAAGGGATGTGCTCCAGCCTACCATCTTAAGGGCGGCTCAGCAGATTTTGCCTGTTTATCGCACCCACACCTTGCCTGGCTACTAGGTTCTTGTCACCCAGCCAGGGATCGGTCTCGTTGCGGAGGCCATCCACTGCTCATGACCTGTGTGTGGACGGTCTCCAAGGCAGATCTAATTTCAACACGCCTGGTGTCTCTGGGAACGTGATGCCACCAGTGGACCTTGGGGGAAAGAGCCCTTGCCACCATCCCTGCGGTTTTGATGAGCAGTGCGCCGAGCATGAGAGCCACCACCACCCCCAGAGACATCCACCCAAGCTCACCCAGTGAGCTGTCACAGAGATTAGTGGCCTTGGCCGTGCTTATAGTCCTGTGTCGGTGGTGAGATATACCTTTCTGGACACAGATTGCAGCAACGCGCTTGATATTTTTAGATGACACGTGGCTGGCCAGGGCAGGGACGGGCTTTTCTGGCAAAGAAATGCCTGCTCGGCATCTGGTTATTGGGGGCAGGGAGGGCATGACGTGGCGGAACCCAATCTGTGTCCACCAGCGGAACAGGCAAACATTTCAAGGCCAAAGCCTGGCAATGCCGAATTCAGGCTGGTGGCTTTGGGATGGTTTGGCGTTGAAGTGTTTCTTCTGCCTCCCAAACTGGAAGGACAGAAGGCTGGCTGCTAGACTGGACGCTGTACGGCGTGCAGGTCGTCTAAAACTGGCGGAAGGAGAAGGGGTAGGATGGGTCTCTGGTGGTGCTGGTGGATACTCGGGTGAACGGTGGAGGGTGAAGCGGAGGCTGATCCCTGATCATGACTCTGAAGAACATGGGCAGTGAGGAACGCTTGGTGGTGGAGGAGGAGGAGGGGCGGAGACAGAGGGTGTGACTTTGGTTGGAGGCCCGGCGTCGGTCTGGCCTTTTTTGGGCCAAGTGTTCCCCTCCATTTCAAACGCATTTTTTTTTTTTTTTTTTTTGCATCAGCTGCATGTGACTAGACATGTTGGTGGGTGGTTTAACCACTTAAAGGTTCTTGCCTCTACTTATGCGTTACGGCAAAGGCGCGGCATAGATGACTTCGATGGTGTGAATCAGAGGTCTTGCTCAAAGAGGCCCAGGCTTGAGAGGTCCGGACCTTTTTGACGGCGATAAGGAGGAGCGGGGTTTTGCGATGCCGGTGGCTGGCGGAATCATATCAGCGGACTTCTGCTACCGCCCTCTCCCTTTTTGTGGGCGGGGACCCGTATGATCACTACTCCATAGTCTTCCTCCTCGTCCACTGATGAAGCGCTCGCAAGCAATTCTGTGGAATAGTCCAGGATGGTTCAGCAATGTCGTCATCTCATCATCATCAACACAGGTGACTTGGTGTATGACTTTCTGCATCAGAAGCTGCGGGGCTACTAAGAAGGGGCATCTGCAAGGGCCGTTGCCGAAGCCGGAAATTCTTGCGATTGACCGGGCTTCCTTCACCTCTCTGATGGGCATCAGTAACTTGGGCGTCAGAGCAGACTAATTCATCCCTCTTGATCTTGAACATGCCTTCTGACCCCAACCGCATTTTGTATCAAAGTGTCTCAGACAATGGGATTTTCCGCAGTGGTGGGAACACGGAGTTGGACATTTGGGATGCTTTCCTGTTGGACGGTGTGATGCTGCTGATGACGAATTTGTGGCGGACTGGTGAGGTCGAGGAGGTAGACTGCTGCGATGCAGGTTGTATTATCACTGAAGGAAACAGATTTGGCGACGTTGTTCGTTACTTAGATTCAAGGGGCCTGACCCAGCGATGACAGGCCTGACGGTCCTGCAACTGACGATCCGCTGACATGCGTGTTGTCGCCACAGCACTGGAAGGAGCAACCTTCTCTCGTACCTTCTTCATGTGCTAACCCCTACTTTGCTCGCTTACCACCTGATTCTTGCTCCATGTCAGAATATAAAAAAATTTGAGAAGGTATGGAATAGTTTTGGAAAAGTCTTCTTATTAAAAGACGGGCAAATCACAGTATTCTCAAATCCTCTAATCTAAACAAAATTGCTGGATCTCAAATTTAACTGCAAGGCTTTTATCAACAAATTGGACTGGAAAAGTCAAAAAAAACACGTCTTCTGTTCTGTTTCGTATAATACACGGTATTTTGCACCTTTTCAATTCACCTGTGGTGACTATAGAATTGATGTTTTAAGAATTTACGTGGATGATGCGTCAATGAACAAAGCTGGGTGCGCAAAAGTCCAAAAAAACTCGTATGTGTTATGTTTTCGTATAATCACGGTATTTTTTGCACTTTCAATTCCACCTGTGGTGTCTATAGAATTGCTGTTTTAAGATTTACGTGGATGCTGCGTCAATGAAACAAAGCTTTAGCGTGCCGAAAAGTCAAAAAACACGGTATTGTTATGTTTTCGTATAAATCACCGTATTTTTTGCACCTTTCAAATTCACCTGTGGTGACTATTAGAATTGCTGTTTTAAGATTTAAGTGGATGCTGCGTCAATGAACATCTCCCACCGCCGTGAATTTACAGCAGTAGATGCTGATTTAAAATTATCTAGCTAATTACATAAAATCTTCATATCTCTAATCTAACTAAATTGGAAGGATCCACAGCTAATAGTAGGGTTTCTCCTGTGCAGAAATAGACTAATTTCGTGAACTGTTTGGCAAACAGGCCAGAGACGCACGTCCTATTCCTATGAGCGCTGAGAGCCGACACTGAGGCTGAAACATGGAAACGCTGTTCTGTGTGAATAAGAGCGTCATGTTGATTTTTCCAGCCAATCGCATCCCATCACAATCCCAGTCATGACATCGGCACAACATTCTCACGATGCTCTATTTGTTATCTGATTTTGTGGCCGCCAAAATTACAGGAAAGCGCCGAAAATGGCGCGGATCTTAATAGATGTGCACAGATTTTACCTTAATTCATCAGCATGGATCTTGAAATAATTTCGATCACCATAAAAAACCCTTGCCGATTTCAACTTTGTCGATAAAAATCGTCAACACTAATAATGACATTAAACCTATACCGCCGGAGCCAGTTTTGGCCTCTTGACAGAGCCCATTTTTGGAAAATTGTCATGTGTCACTTTATGTGAGAATAACTTTTTGACACTTTAACCTATCACATGTGATTTCAGAGATTGTTTTCTCGTGACACATTATACTTTAAGATAGTAACGAAATTATGGTCCAAAAAAAATCCTTGTTTATTTGTGAAAAATAATCAAAAAATCGTGAAAAATTGAAAAATTTACCAATTTTAAACTTCAAAAATTTTTCTGGCTTTGTAAACAGTATTTATTCCACTCAAAATAGTTTTTAACTAGAACTCCCCTATTCTGCTGTATTTTGGGGCCTATTTTTTAAATTCTTTTTTTTTTTTTACACATTAGGGGGTTAGAAATTTTAGTATAATTTTTCAAATTTTCAAAAAAAATTTTAAAAGCAATTTTTTTAGGGTCCAACCATTTTAAAACGTGACTTTAAATGCCCTGTATGTTAGAAAACCCCCCTAAATGACCTCATCTAAGAAACTACACCCCTTAAAGATTAAAAACTGCATTTGGGAAATTTTTTATTAACCCATTGGGTGTTTCACAATTAAAGAAAAGGGGAAGTGAATTTTTCAAAATTTTACTTTTTTTTGCGATTTTAAAAATTTTTATGCATTATTCACAGAATACGGTAAATGGTCGGGGAAATTGAAAATTAAATTTTGATTCCCCAGATTTGCCGTTTTCAGAGATACCATTTGGCCCTATTGCATTTTTTGGGCTCAACCCCCACCCAGAATAGGAGGGCACCTCGGGACTCTGGGGGCTCATTTTCATTACGTTTTATTTGGGCCTTTCATTTTTGGGGGGACCCCCAAGGTGCAAAAAAATTTAAAAACCCCCCCTAAAAATCCCCCAAATTTGGAAAACTACACCCCTTAAGGAATATATCCGTGGTGTAGGACATATCGCCCCCACATTGTGTCAAAAAAAATTTTTACGTTAGGCTGGAAATTTTTAAAAAAAAATTTTTTTTTCCAATAATCTGCAATTTAGCTAAAATTTTTATAATTTTTAAAGGCATCCGGTAAAAAACCCCCAAAACCTTGTTACAAATTTCTTCCAATTTCAAATACCCTACATTTGGGTGTAAACTGCTGTTTGGGGCATGGCAGGGCGTATAAGGGAGGGAGTGTTACTTGGATTTTGAACGCGATTTTGGTGGGGGCCTGTCGCATTTACAAAGCCCCCAAAATACCAAACAGTGAAACCTTCCAAAACGTCACCCCTTTTTTTTGGTTTCCGACCCTATAATCCTCTAGGGATGTATTGTGCATTTTTGGGTCACGGTGTTCCCAAAGTTTTTTTTTTTTTCATTGGCTATGAAAAAGGGGGAAAACGCAGTTCCGCCATTTTTTTTTTTGGGCTTCAATTTTTAAAACTTCGCCTGCAGAATAAAAAAGGGATATTTTTACTTTGGGGCGATAAAAAATTGCAAATGTTTTAGTTTTTTAAATATTTTTTTTAGTTTTTTTTTTTACACAATAAAATAGGCTATAAAAAATTTGGCTTTTTTTGTTGCCTGTTTGATAGCCCAACTTTTTTCGTTTTGTATACGGAGCTGATTATGGGCTTGTTTGTGTGGGAGATTTTGACATTTTTAAAATTAACCATTATGGGGGGCATATCCGCTTTTGATCACTTTTTTTTAAGGGTTTTTGTGAGGCTTTTTGAAAAAAATAAGCATTCGGAGTGTTTTTATTTTATTTTTAACAGAGGTCACCACAGTTTAGCTGAATGCGAAAACCAGAACGTACATTACAGCGATACCAAATTTTGGATTTTTTTTTTTATTTTTTTGCTTTTACACAATAAAAACATTTTTTTCAAAAAAGGGAAAAAACGTTTTTGCATCGCCCTAGTCTAGACCATAACTTTTTTAATTTTTTCTTGTACAGCTGGTAGGGTTGTTTTTTGGGATGAGTTGACGTTTTTATTGGTATCATTTTTGGGGGGGCCAGACTTTTTGATCAGTTTTTTAAAACCCTTTTTTTGGAAGGGAGGTGAAGAAAATCTGCAATTGTAGGGGTTTTTTTTTTTTTTTTTACAGCCCCCGTGCTATCCTGACCGTTGCTTACTCTCAGGGGCGATACGATTTTCGGGGATACCCCATTTTTATATTTTTTTTTTTTTAATTTGAAGCACTTTTAAAAAAAAAATATGTTTTTTTTTGTGTTAAAAAAAATTTTTAGCATCGCTGTCTTTAGAGCCCCCCAAATTTTTTATTTTTCCGGAACAGAGACGTGTAAAAAATTTTTTTTGCGGGATGAATGACTTTTAATTGGAAACTTTGGGGTTTTTGGTTTTTGATCGCTTTTTTTATTCCATTTAATGTGCTGAGGAAGCAAAAAACGCAATTCTGTGACTGTTTTTTTTTTTGTTTTTTGGCGTTCACCTCGGGGAAAATTAAGTGAAAGAAATTTAGGGGGGGTTCTTACGCCCCGGGGAACCAAAAAATGGGGACTTTATTTATTTTTGATCTTTTTTGGGGGCGATTGGCGTTTGAAAGGGGAAAAAGGGGAGGTAAGTGTTTTAAATTTTATTTTTTGTTTGTGTTTTTCTTTTTTTTTTACTTTTTAAAATTTTTTTAATTTTTCCCATGAGGTTTGAAAGCAAATCCCCCCTGGGGGGAAAAACAATCATTAATTGCTGTTTGAAGAGGGGGTCTGTGACACGTTACTGCTGTGCATAGGGCCCATGGCAAATAGTGAACCATGCCCAAATGCATTGGGCATGGTGACGTCACCCGACTACCCGGGGGCATTCAACAGCATCCGGGGAGTTGGTAGGAGAGGGCAGCGGGACTGGCCCCTGCCTCCCGATTTTGATCAGAGGGATCACTCCCCCCGCCGCGGGGATCATTAACGCGGGCCCTAAAAGGGTGCGGTAATGAGCTTTTTCACCCCGGCCAGAGCTCACTCCGCCCCGGGGGGGTGGGCTGAAGCCAGGTAATTTACCGCTGGTTCCATGCCGCATCGCGCGCGGCTCGCCCGCAAGCCCGCGATCGCCAGGGCTAAACAACGCCTTTGCGGGAAGTCCTTCCCCCTGGGGGGTATGCATATGCTCAATGCGGAAGGGGTTAAATTTTCGCTGATCTAAAAATTTCAATCACCATAAAAACCTTGCCGGTTTCAACTTTGTCGATAAAAATCGCTCAAAAATTTTACGAGGTAGATAATACAAGTACGTATTGAAACACACGGTGCTAGTGGGGGTTTTTAGTTCACGAATAGATACATACACAGTACATATTGAGAAACACAGGAGTTGCTAGATGGGGGGTTTTAGTTCACGAATAGATACATACCGTGAATGAAAAAAAAGGTTTATCAGATCAAAAGGAATGGAAAAAAAATTCATGGGTGCATAATGGAGTTTATTAAGTTGCCACTTTGAACATGGGACTTGGGAAATGGGCACTGCAACCAAGAAACCAAAAGGGCCCCCAGGGATGGATTTTTACAGACTGAAGTTCAGATCAGACAATCAGAGGTGAACAGGAGATGGGAGGGTCGACTCAGTTAATTAGCAAAGTGAGGGAAACTAGGAGTCAGTAACAAGGTGAGGAGTGCTGGCTCTAAACAACCGCAGAGGATGGAGACGGGGGAGGTGGACAGTGTGGTGATCACAAATTATAACATAGAGAAGATGCACATCAAAGCACACACGAGTTGCTAAGGGGGTTGTATTTCAGAGATGATACAACACAGTACAGTATTGAGAACATCAGAGTTGCTAGAGGGGTTGTAGTTCACGAGATAGATACATACACAGTACAGTGTTGAGAACACACAGGAGTTGCTAATGGTTTAGTTCACGGAAGATATACAGTAAGATTGAGAACACACAGAGTTTCTAGATGGGGGTTGTAGTTCACGAGATAGATACATACACAGTACAGTATTGAGAACACACAGGAGTTGCTAGATGGGGGTTGTAGTTCACGATAGATACATACACAGTACAGTATTGAGAACACACAGGAGTTTCTAGATGGGGGTTGTAGTTCACGAGATAGATACATACCTGTGAATGAAAAAGAGGGTTGATCAGATCAGAAAGAAAAGAGGAATTCATGGAGCTGCATAATGGAGTCTGGTTTTAAGTCTGCCACTTAGAACATGGCACTTGGGAAAATGGGCACTGCGACCAAGTCACAAGCGACCCCTAGGCATGGATTTATATATGTATTATACATGAGATATAAGTTATTCATCCTTCATTGTGCAATATTGATAAATGCTGATTGATTGTTTTTTATATGCATATATCTGTTTTTGTTTTAACTTTTTTTTAATGGTTTTCTCTTAATAATTTTTTAGGAGATATGCCTACCAGTGATTACCATAATAGGCCAAATATTTTATATAGTTTACATAAATATAGAACCATTTTTTTAACATTGTTTACATAGGAAGTTGACCATTTTCTGTTTACATCTGAAACTGTGAATGGCCTTTGTTCACCACTTCACAAATGTTTACATAGGAAGTTGTTTTAAATGACCATTTCCTGTTTACATTTGAAATAGCGAATGGCCTTTCTTCACTACTTAGCCTCATTTTGATTTGCAAAGTGTATTTAAACTGTGTATGCATCTAGCTCTGTTCATCTGAGGAAGCGGGTTTGATACACAGCGAAACGTGTCATGAAATTGTAATAAATATTAGACCAAATCAACTTTCCTAGTTGGGTCTATCACTAAGATTCACTTAGCGCTCTAGCAACACATTCTGTTAGCTGCCTCCATCCAGGAGACACAGCGTTCTACTTACTACACTCTCCTCGGTGTCTCTTGGGGTCATTTGGCGGGAAACGGGCTTGAGCAGCTTTGTTTGCACTGAAGTGGTGAAAGCTATTCAGCGTGCTGTACCACGGATCGTACAGCTAATCTAGGTGAGCACCTATCTTGTCACTACCAATAGTACTCGTGGCAAAGGATTTCATCTGTGCTTTTTCATTTCTGTTCATCACTCCCCCTTCCGGAGCCTAGGACGAAAGCCTGCAGCTCGGCGGGAGGTGTCTTCTATCTACAATGCGTTCCATTCCTCCTGAACGTGACATACAGGAAGGCGCATCACTGGGATCCTCATCTTACCCTGAATAAGGTAAACGCATAATCCCTGCTGTATGGAGCATAGTACAGCAGGCAAAGGTGAGCGTGCTACTTAGCCTCTTTACCTACCTTCAGTCAGCATATAATTTGCAACCCAGAGATCAGGAATAATGTCACAGTCTAAGCTGTTTTCCTTTGCTGTATATTGATACACCCACCCAGGATGAGAGACAAAACATAAACCACTAGCCATTGCAAATTGTATCAGCGCTGTATTACACTATATCCGTTTTTTTTTTTGTTTTTGTTTTTGTTTTTTTTTTCTTCCTCATTTGTCCGGAGTAATCAACAATCACAAGAATGGAGTATCCACAACAAATGCACTCCACCCGGGACCAACTGATGGACAGACTTATTTCAGGATCTAACCTCCAGATCCAGGAGGTAGTGAGAATATCCAGAACATAGGAGTATACTGAGGAAGAGACACAGACTTTTTATGGCATCTCTTGAAACTTAGAGAAACTATTATTGCCTGAGAGCTTCGAGCACATAGATGCTATTTTTTTAAATATATACATTGAGGAAAAAAATAGTCCACAAGGGATTAAAAATGTATGAACCTAATCCCTTTTTTACAAAAAATGAGGAGTTTCATAAAATTGGCAAAAAAGCTTAGACGATTGTTCTTTTAATTTGATGTCTTATATTAGTAAACAAACATAGAGAAAATTGTTTGTACATGTCAATAGAAGTAGAGAGTTTAATTAAATCGTTCTCTACTTTTTCATTGTATCCAGAGTTTACAAACCTGGAACAAAAATTGGTTAGTAATCTGAAAAGAAACAAATCAGATGTTATTAATAAAAAATTGCATAAACTAACCCGAGACAGAATAAATAAAGACAATCCACAAAGTATATGTCTAGGAATAAACAACCAGAAAACAAAAGAGAGGGCAACAAGAAAGAATCTAATGGGTCCAATAAGTATACAACACAAAAACTTAATGAACCAGTTGTTAGACCTAAGCAATATAATGAGATAGTCAAACATGGTGATAAATATGCCTCTACCAAGCCCAACAGTTTTAAACCCAGAAAAAATAATAACAACTTCAACAAAAACTCAGGAGATATATCTAGTCCCAGATATTTCCATAACTCGAATTGGACTAAAAATTTGAATAATGGAAAAAATAATAGAACACCTGTACAGAAACCTATGTAAAAAAAATCATTCAAATAATTTAAGAAAAGAGTACTCCCTCTTAGCTAATAAAATCAGTGAAGCAGCCACTAAAAATGGAGCACCTGCAGTGTCAATTGACACCTTGATTATAAAAGATATAACAACATATGATGCATTCAATGAGTCAATCTACCTCCTCCCACCTCCTCCTAAACCAAATTCAACAGCAATGGTATTTTAACACCAGTCCACTCAACTTCCACCAAGAGGCACAACAGATGTAGAATTAATAGATAGGTCTATACCCCCTGCCACTGTTCTTCCCAGTTTACTCACTAATTTCACAGAACTTAAAGAAATAGAAATTATACAAACGCAGGTATTTGATAAAATACAGGGAGACACTTATAAAATATGTAACACACATAATTTGAAAAAGAATCATCTAATATAGAGAATATTGCACAGACACATCAAACAGATTCTTATTTTTTAGGGGTGAATCCACGATTAAACGTGTTCAATATGGTCGAGGATTCACTAACAATACAATTTCTGCTGGACACAAAAATACAAAATCCAACACCGGACAGAAAAAAAAACCTACGGTAGAGGAGAGAGGTATCAGAAGCAGGCAAGCATACAAAAGTAGATACAACTCCTTAAAAAAAAACAAAAAAAAGAGAGTGTTATATAAAATAAGAATAGCCAACCATGAGAAATATGATAAAATTTTAAATTTGTCAACATACAAATTGAAACCAATAGAAGAAAAAATTCTACAAAAGGGACTAGGATTCAGCCCAGACAATACCCTTGACGATTTTGTGGTCTTTGTGGACTTACAAAAATTTACACGAAAGCTCACCCTAAAGAGATTTTTTAATAAAAAGGTAAAGAGAAAGAAACAGCAGAAAAATATGAGGATATTCCTAGTGAATCCCAGAATTTGGGGATATTGGGAACAAAAATTAAAGAAAAATCTAGTTTTTACCCAAATGCCACACAGGGCAACCATATTCCTGTCTTTTTAGACTTGGTAATAAAAGATTTAAGAAAAATACCCCAAAAATTACCCTCTAAGTCCAATTTGAATATAGAAGAAATCAAGGCATTGAATGTGTTATCAAAAATAAAGAAATAGTGATCCGCAACGCCGATAAAGGCGGGGCTGTAGTGGTCCAAAATTTTGCAGACTATAACAAAGAAGCTTTAAGAATATTGAAGGATGAATTCTATTATAAGATAGTGGATACAAAAGGATATGAAAAATTAAAAAATTCTTATGAGCTGTTTATTAATGATAGTTTTGAGAAAGAAGTGATTAGAAAAGAGGAAAAGAATTTCCTTACCAACAAGGAAGTATCAACCCCCTTTTTTTACCACCTTCCCAAAATACATAAGGATCAAGAAAATCCCCCAGGGCGCCGAAGTATATCAGGCATTAATTCTATTTTATCTAATCTTTCACATTTTTTAGACACTCAACTACAGCCCTTTTAATGGTAAAACTGTCAAGCTACCTGCGAGATTCCAATACAGTTCTTAGGGATCTTGTGGGTAGAGAATGGGATGAAACCTATATACTTGCCTATTTAGACGTCTCTGCACTTTATTTGAATATCCGGCATGAACTTGGGATAATGGCAACAAAGAGGTTTTTTTAGATTTAGAACCTACTTTTACAGAACTTTTTAAAAATTTTATATTAACAGGTTTAGAGATCATTTTAAAAAACAATTATTTTGAATACGGAGGCGCCCATTACCATCAACAGGTTGGCACTGCGATGGGGACAAGAGTTTCTCCATCCTTTGCCAACCTGTTCATGGGCGCCTTCTAATCTCGATTTATCAGTGGGACAGATAATCCTTTTATTGGCCATATTAAATATTATCGTCTTTTTATAGACGATGGAATATTTATCTGGGAGGGCCCAGAAATTTCTTTTAATATTTTTTTAATGTTTTTAAATAACAATTGGGGTATCAAATTTACTGCCACTTTCCATCAACAAGAAATTATATTTTTAGATTTACATTTGAAAAATGGAAAGATAGCTTCAAAGACTCATTTTAATAAAACGGACTCAAACAGCTATTTATCTTTTAATTCTAATCACCAAAAGAAATGGGTTCATAATATACCTTATGGCCAGTATCGTAGAACCAAAAAAAACTGTACTGATAAGAAAGTTTTTAACACCCAGGCCGATCTTTTAACAGAAAAATTTATCCCAAAAAAATACCCCAAAAGCTTGCTAGATGGGGCTAGAAATAAGGTAGATGCCCAAACACAAAAATATCTTTTGGAATCCAGGGAAAAAATAGAAAAAGAAAAAGATTATGGGCTATGTTTTAAAACGAGCCATAACTCCCAGTATAAAGAAGTAAAACAGATTATTGCGCAACACTGGAATGTTCTAAAACTCGATCCTGTATTTAAAAATGTACTCCCTGATTATCCACAGTGCATATATAGGAGGTCAAAGACCCTCAAGAACATCCTTGCACCATCACGGTTGAGACAACACAAGGAAGAACAGTTTTCAACAAAAGAAAATGAAAAAAAAGAAAAAAGTAGGTTCTTTTTCTTGCCAACATGCCAATTGTAAGTGTTGTGATATGATAATAGTCTGAGAAAATTTTAAATCTTTTTCTACCGGTGAGATTTTTAAAATAAGATTTTTTAACTTGTGCCAGCGCTTATGTTATTTATGTTATATCATGCCAGTGTGGTATACAATATGTGGGCAAAACCTCCATGAAGTTGACTCGGAGAGTAACTAACCAGAGATTCAATATCAGACATTGAAAATTAGTTTATAGCCTCCCGAGACACTTCATTGAGGTCCACAACAGTGCAGAACCTAACTTCAAAGTACAGCCCATAGAAATGATACATCCAGACACCTTGGATAGGTCCAAAAGACTTAGGGCGACATGTAGGAACGGGCTTTACGCCTGTTTTTTGGCGTATACTGCGCCTGCCGGCCCGAATCCTCCTGTCGGATGCAGGGATGCAGTGATAGGGACGCGGCGCGCTCGAAAACTCTGAGGCATGTACGATCCCGAGTCAGCAAAGCGAGGCGCAGTGCAGCGCTCGGCAGCTGCGACAGGCAGACCTGCTTTATTTTGGTCTAAATGCTCCGGGGGAGGCGAAGTGAAGCAAGAAGGGAAAAATGCGAGGAAGCAGGAGTATGAATCCGAAAAAATCGCCTTTATAAAGGTGGAAAATACAGTAATTCAAATTCTGAAAGCTATTCTCATTGGTCGGCATATACCGGCCAATCAGAATAGGAGCGACATTTGAGCCATTAAAACCTATGGAGAACGATTGACCAATCAAATCACGGCGAACAGTTAAAAATACAGTAAAAAAGCAGAAAAGAGCTGATTGGTTGAGCTAGCGGGTTTTGGCTATCTCGCCAAATCAGAAAGGAGTGACAAAGACCCATTATAGCCTATAGAGAATTTTAAACCCAATCAAAATCCAAGCGGGACAGTTCAAAATACAGTAAAAAAAGGGTAGAAAAGAGCTGTTTGGGTTTAATGCGGCGGGGGCTTGGGCTATCCCAGCCAATCAAGCGTGAGCTACTTCTCCATTGTATTATGGAGAGAAGAGCGCAATGCAATCTCGGGGCTCAGGCCCGTGCGGCATGGATATGAATAAAAAAATAATTTTTTTTAGTGTAAAACATTATCAGATAAAGAGCTGAAACCTTTTCTAAAAATAAAGCAACTTAAATCCCTAACAACGCGTTTGTCTCCGAGACCGGCGCTACATAAGAATTGCAATAACAGAGAATTGCCGGGAAATACAGTCATTTAAATTGTTGAAGCGCTTCTCATTGGTCGGCAGAACCAGCCAATCAGAAAAGGAGCGACAAAGACTCATTATAATCCATGGAGAAGTTTTTGACCAATCAGATTAGGAGCGACAGTGGTCCCATTATAACCTATGGAGAAATAATAGACCAATCAAAATCCAAGCGGGACAGTTCAAAAACAGTAAAAAAACAGAAAAGAGCTGATTGGCTGTTTCTAGCAGGGCTTGGCTATCCCAGCCAATCAGAGCGCGAGCTACTTCTCCCATTGTAGTTTTATGGGAGAGAGCCCACTGAAATCCTCGGGCGCTCAAGCGCCGGGCGGGCCATGAAGTATTAATAATAAGAAATCATTTTGATTAAGTGTAAAACATTATCACATAAAGAGCTAAAACCTTCTGTAAAAATAAATCAGTTAAAACCCCCGAAAAACGCGTTTGTCCCCGAGACCGGCGCTACATAGGGAATTGCAAATAGAGAGAATCCCGGAAATACAGTAATTCAAATTGTTTAAGCTCTTCTGATTGGTCGGCATAAACCAGCCAATCAGAATAGGAGCGACAGTGGCCCATTATATCCTATGGAGGAGAATTGACCAATCAGAATAGAAGCGACAGGGACCCATTATAACCTATGGAGAAAAATTGGACCAATCATATTCCAAGGCGGGACAGTTCAAAATACAGTAAAAAGGCAGAAACGAGCTGATTGGTTGAGCTAGCGGGGGCTTCGTCCAGCTTAGCCAATCAGAGCGCGAGCTACTTTCTCATAGAGTTTTTATGGAAAAAAGAAATTGGCTAAGTTAAAAGAGGCGCCGTTTTTTGGGGGCCAATGGAGAGCGAGCGACGCTCCTATGGGTTTTCTAATGGGAATCTGAAATAAAACTGTACATGGCCGAAATCAAATTATAAAGACTTACAGAAGTTGTCCCGATGTGTAATAAAATGAATAATAATATGGGGGTAACGAAAAAAAAAAAATTAATTCAATAAAATCATGTTTATTTCTTATTTTCGTTATCCAAGGACAATAGTAAGGGTGCAACGAAAATAAATAAAAAAACATGATTTTTATTGATTTAAATTATTTTTTTTCTTTACCCCCATAATTATTATTTTCAAAAATTTTATTAACACATCGGGACAACTTCGTAGTCTTATCATTTGATTTTTGGCCCATGTACAGTTTTATTTCAGATTGCATTAGAAAACCCCATAGGAGCGTTTTCTCGCCTCCCATTGGTCCAAATAACGGCGCCTCTTTTTAACTTAGCCAATTCTTTTCCCCCCTAGAACTCTATGAGAAAGTAGCTCGCGCTCTGATTGGGCTAAGTGGACGAGCCCCCGCTAGCTCAACCAATCAGCTAGTTTCTGCCTTTTTACTGTATTTTGAACTGTCCCCCCCTTGGAATAGATTGGTCCAATTTTTCTCCATATTATAATGGTCCCTGTCGCTCCTATTCTGAAATTTTCAATTCTCCCCCAAGGATATAATGGGCCACGTCGCTCCTATTCGATTGGCTGGTTTATGCCGACCAATCAAAAGAGCTTAAACAATTTGAATAAATGTATTTCCCGGCAATTCTCTATATTGCAATTCCCTATGTAAGCGCCGTCCGCGACAAAACGCGTTGTTCGGGGTTTTAACTGATTTTATTTTTATAGAAGGTTTTAGCTTCTTTATGTGAATTTTTTTACACTTAATCAAAAAAAGATTTTTTTTATTAATACTTCGTGCCCCACGGGGGGCTGGGGGGCTGGCCCCCGAGGTTTTCGGTGCCGGCCGCTCTCCCCCATAGACCTACAATGGAAAGTAGCTTGCCCCTCTGATTGGCTGGGGATAGCCAAGGGGGGCCCCCACTAGCTCAGTCAATCAAACTCTTTTTTTGTATTTTTTACTGTTTTTTGAACTGGTCCCCCCTTTGATCTGATTGGTCAATAGTTCTCCATAGGTTTTAATGGTTCAATGTCGCCCTATTCTGATTGGCCCGGTTTTATGCCGACCAATGAGAATAGCTTTCAGAATTTTGAATTTTTTTCTGTATTCCCGCTAATTTCCTAAACCTAATTCTTGGCATTAGGATATTGGAAGTGATTTGTTTTATGTATTTTTTATTTTTAAGGTTTCAGCTCTTTTTCTGAGAATGTTGAACGCCTTTATAAAGGCAATTTTTGATTCATACACCGCACCGACATGTGGAATGATTTCTCGCTATTTTCCAGCCTGTCTCGCATCGGAACAGATTTTCGCCGCAGTCCCGCACGGCGCCTAAGTCCCGTACTGTGCCCATGTCCCCGCACTGTGCCACACACACTGGCGAGGTGCAGGGAACTTTTCCCTGCATGTATGAGCGCACCACCTCGGACGGCGAATCTTCCGCGCAGCGCCGCACTGCGCCTCAGTCCCCGCACTGCGCCTCAGTCCCCGCACTGCGCCTAACACACTGGCGAGGCGCAGGGGACTTTACATAGGATGTATGAGCGCGCCCCGGCCCCGACATAAATCAGGCGCAGATTTCGCCGGAAAACTAGCGGAAAAGCGCGCCCCGACCTGGCGAGCTTCATACATGTCGCCCTTAGTGCGTGAGAAGTGTACTGGATGTACAAAATAAATACCCTAAGACCTCATGGCCTAAATGAGATACAAGAGGCGATCACTTAAATTCTTTTAATCATTTAATATATATTTATTATATTAATCTTTTTTTGTGTTTTTAGGGAGTATTACTAGCGCATGGCACGCATGAATAATATCAATATATTCTACATGGTTTTTATGCATATATTATTTATGTATGTACATTTTTTACTTTTTTATTTTCAATTATTTTTTATAATATTTAAACAGCCCAAAAGTGTATCATACATGAGATATATGTTATTCATCCTTCAATGTGCAATATTGATAAATGCTGATTGATTGTTTTTTATATGCATACATCTGTTTTTGTTTTAACATTTTTTTAATGGTTTTCTCTTAATATATTTTTTTAGGAGATATGCCTAAAAGTGATTACCATCATAGATCAATTATTTTAAATAGTTTACATAAATATAGAACCAGTTTTTTTAACATTGTTTATATAGGTTGTTGTTTGTAGTGACCGTTTCCTGTTTACATCTGAAATTGTGAATGGCCTTTATTCACCACTCTACACATTGTTTACATAGGAGGTTGTTTGTAATGACCATTTCCTGTTTATATCTGAAACTGTGAATGGCTTTTGTTCACCACTTCACACATTGTTTACAATTGGAAGTTGGTTGAAATGACCATTTCCTATTTACAGTTGAAATAGCGAATGCACAAGGAACGATAGGTGTGTACAACACCTTGTGGACTAACCTGGTAGTAAGCCGTAATGAATGTAAAGGTGACTCCCTTCTGAGGCTCCGATACTCCTGGCTGCACGGAATCCAAAAGCAGCCTTCGACCCAGTGGCTGATGCAATCAAAACAGACTTGTTTCCAAGGAAGCGAATCCAGCATTCAGGTGTATCGGTGAGTAGCAAAAAAACTTTTATTCAGCAATAGTTACATAAATGGCACAGGGGACACAAGTGGCGACAGCCACCTCTTATCGGCGACGTGTTTCGGGCTAGCTTGCCCTTATTCACTGCCTCAAGAGTTAGTATGTGCTACCCGGTTAAATAGCCAGATGGAGTAAAGCCATGGACCAAAGGATCCTGGGAAATTTTCCATTAACCCCTTCCTGGCTACTATCCAACCCGTAGCATATATTTTTCATAACCTATGATATCACATTAAAAAAACATACATGACAAGTGTTACTACAAATGAATATGAAAAAAATGTGAAATTAATGTGAAATTAAAACACTCCCTTAACCTCCCTACTAGGACTTAGCTATCAGGCATATAAAATCTATATATACAAAAATAAAAAGAAATTAGAATGCATAATAAATTAGACCTATTATGGAATTTTTGTATCAGCAAAGAAATATAGTGAAATCCTTTCACCTATATGACAATATATACAATGAAAATCACTAAATAATAAAGAATATAATTATCAGATAACAAAATATAAATGTAAATTAATTTATATACTGAAATTTAAATATATATTAATTGAGATCCTGTCATAATTAAGACCATGGGGAAATCTAGCATTAATTTCTATTATCCAGAATGCTTCACTGATTCGTATCTGTTGTTCCCAATCTCCACCTCTACTTGGACTCCCCTACTCTTTCAATGCCACATACCCCGTAAAAGTTGTCTATAGAACCTGCATGTACGTCCAAAAATGTCGGGCTTGCTTCCTGACTTATGCCGAGTCACTGTCTTATGTCAGATAGGTGGTCATATAAACGAAGTTTCAAGCTTACGAGGTCTACTGCCCACATAGATCTTATCACATTCTGTACATATGATGGCGTATACCAAATGGTGATATTGCAGATTAAAAAATAGTTATAGTTGTATACTATTGGTTGTGGAGTATTTACTTTAATTTCTTGTGGTTTTTGTGTTAATATACACATATTGCATCCTTATCTCCACATGGATAAAACCCTGTATCGTTAACCCAGTGTATTTTGTTCGGGTCTTAACAAACCCTTTTATACAAGATTGCCAATGGTTTTGTTACGATGGGTACACATTAATCTCCCTGTTCCTAAATTCAGCTAGTAATAGCGTCCTGTTATAAAATATTGATGTTTCTGTGGAATAAACATTTGATTTTGGTTGAATTCGACTATATGGGGTAGAAAAAACTAAATTTTTAGTTTTTTTCTTTTTTTCTTTATTTTCCCCTTCCTCTTCTACAGTCTAACAATGTTCTTGTGTTCTTTGATTTTTATTAGGATAGTAACTTTTTTCTAATTGTTCTTTTTGTACCCTCTTTTTCTGAATCTATCATTGATGGTCTCAGCATCTTTTATGTAATCTTAGATATCGTGTGGCAAAGAATCTTTTTAGCTCCGTATATGTTTCCTCCCCATAGGTATAGCTTGGATGGGTCATTTTTTGAATGCAGCTATTTGCTCTAAGAATTGTGTTTTCCACTATTTGTTTCCTATAAAATTTCGTAATGATAGGTCTTAGTTTATAGGATCCCCAATTAATTCCAAAATCCAAAAAGGAATGGTTTATGCTGTACCATATGGGTGAATCTAAGATTACATGGATTGTCATTGATCATAAGTAAGTGAATTCCGTATTGACGATTAATTCTGACCCCAAATAATTAGCAGGTCGCTATAAACACCGTACCATAGTAGAAATCTTTGTTCAAATGGGATTAATTAATGCAGTATATAAAATAGTGCTCCCACCATGCCATGTACAAATTTGCTATGGAGGGGATGATGTAGCGCCCATAAGGGATCCTGTACATAATATAGTATTTACCATCAAATGGAAATAATTGTTTGTCAATAATAATCATTCTATCTAGTATGAAGAGCTTAGATGTATCACTATAATTCACTATAATAGTTTAAGATTGAAACTTATAGCCGTTCTAACTAATATGTTTGAATGTTGGAGTACAGGCTAGTTGACATCCAACTTAACCATGAACATTTAGAAGAGGACCAAGGAAAATGTATTAAGTGATTTAAGCTGTAGTACTATCCTTTAAAAATCCTGAGTTCTTTTTTACTAGAGGTTGAAGGTATTTGTCGATCCACGTACTTAATTTTTTCACTTATGCTAGGTTCAACCCTGATATTATAGGTCGCAGAACAGGGGGGAATACATTTTTATGAATTTAGTAACTCCATAAAAAACAGGTACGTTGGAATAGTTTAATTTCCAAGAACCTTTCTTTGTTTTGTTGGTTATAACTCCGTAATTTCTCCCCTTCATCAATTAATTTCAAAACTTTAATCTGTATCTCTCTCATGGGGTCATTGATATAACTGTAAGTATGTGTATCCTTCCAATAATTTCTGTACTTGCTTAACATATAAAAAAATTGGGTTGTCCAAACAACAATATTCCCCCTTTATCAGCTATTTTTATTGTTAGATATTTATTGTTTTTTTTAAAACATTTATAAGCTTTAAACTCTTGACCTAGACGAAGATACTGGTGTTATTTATAGGTTTTGTTTTTTTTTACTTTTTATAGTTTCTCTTTCCATCCCATATTGGAATACCCATACCTCAACCTCTTTGATTTGAGAGGGAAAAAAATGGATTAGTTAAAGTGTGTTTGTATATTTACAACAGTTACTTTTTGTTGCTCATCTATCCCTTCTAGCTCTGTAGGATTATTAGAGATTGTGGTCCTGAATGTAATGCCCCTACGTAATCCTCATAAACTTGTATGCAATCCTTTTGGACTCAATATTACATTGTGTATCATGATCCTGTATCATAAAAATGTCTTTTTGACAGTTAGTAAACAGGACAAAATGGTTAATGTCCAATATCGTGTAGAATAAAGGGAAATGTCCTGAGGTAGGACAAAAATTCAGTCCCTTACTTAAGACTTGCAGTTGTGCTGTGTTAAACGATCGGGCTTCTTAGCACTGCTACAGTAAAAAAGTTACTTGTTGTTGTATTCCATCTTTACTTATTTCTTCCGTGCATACTTTCTCGTTGTTGTTTTTTTACGGTGTTTTTTTTTTTTTGCCCTGCCTCCCCGATTTTTGAAGCACTGATCGCACCTCTAGCTTGCTCTTTAATTGAATCTTTCCATCACTGAATTATCTGAGTCCGATGTCCTAGTCGGTGTGTTCGATATCTGAAAAACTTACTTCATTTTTTGAACGATAGGATCGCTTTGGGAACGTAATATGGATCTTGGTCTGTGGTGTTACTTCTTTTCTTCCAAGTATACACTCTATTAAGATCGTAGTCTTCCTGGTCTCTTTGGTACTTTGTTTTTTTAATTTCCATATAAGTGCTTCCATCGCAGCAAGATTTTTTATTTATTCTATCTTGTAATTTCTCAAAGTCCTTATGTTCAGTATGATCATTGTAATTTAATCTTTAATTTCATGAATTCAATGTCCACCTCTTACTAATTTTAGTTGTTTCAAAATCCGACTATTAATTTTATATGAGGTTTAAGAACAATCATCAGCACCTATTCCCATTTTGTGGATGAATGATTCGGATAAACAAACTAGATTTTTTTCCTATCGTAGGCATCGTGGATAATTCCCTTGTTCTCAAATTAAATTATTGAGGGAATTTCTGTCCCACCATAGTTTGAGTTCTGGCATTGAATTTTCTCCAGTCTGTTTAAACAATTCCCAACACACATCATCTGTAAGTTCGTAGTTGGTATGCTACCAAACACCTGTTGGCAATTTTGCTCTTCTATCCATGATGACCGTGCTTATATATATGGGAGTCGAGGGAGCCGGGAGTGAAAAAATATAAAAACAATCAAGTGGTATAAGGCACATAAAGTGCCCCTCTGTCCTTCAATTAGCTGCAGTCTCAGAAATTGGCATGGGGTCCTTATCCGCTCTGTCACTTATGAGTCCACAATCGGCTCGATCTAAGCAATAAAACGCACAAAGAACGATAGGTGTGTACAACACCTTGTGGACTAACCTGGTAGTAAGCCGTAATGAATTGTACGGTGACTCCCTTCTGAGCTCGATACTCCTGGCTGCACGAATCCAAAGCAGCCTTCGACTCAGTGGCAGAGCAATCAAAACAGACTTGGTTCCAAGGAAGAAGCGAATCCAGCATTCAGTGTATCGGTGAGTAGCAAAAAAACTTTTATTCAGCAATAGTTACATAGGACAAAAATTCAATTTTGTTACTGATAATTTAATATTTATATTTAGTGATTTTCATTTTATATATTGTCCATATATTGTGTGGAATGGATTTCACTATATTTCTTTGCTGATACAAATTCATAAATTAGTTCTATATTTATTATCATCATTAATGTATTTTTATTTTTGTATATATAGTTTTTATATGCCTGATAGCTAAATCCTAGTAGGGAGGTTAAGGGAGTGTTTTAATTTCACATTAATTTCACATTAATTTCACATTTTTTTCATATTCATTTGTAGTAACACTTGTCATGTATGTTTTTTTAATGTGATATCATAGTTATGCAAAAATATATGCTACGGGTTGATAGTAGCCAGGAAGGGGTTAATGGGAAATTTCCCCAGTATCCTTTGGTCCTATGGCTTTACTCCATCTGGCAATTTAACCGGTAGACACAACTAACTCTTGAGGCAGTGAATAAGCGCAAGCTAGCCCGAAACCAGCGTCACCGATACATAGGTGGCTGACCCACTTGTGTCCACCTGTGGCCATTTATGTAACTATTGCTGAATAAAAGTTTTCTGCTACTCACCGATACACCTGAATGCTGGATTCGCTTCCTTGGAAACAAGTCTGTTTTGAAATAGCGAATGGCCTTTCTTCACTACTTAGCCTCATTTTGATTTGCAAAGCGTATTTAAACTGTGTATGCATCTAGCTCTGTTAGTTCCAGAAGCGGGTTGATACCCAGCGAAAACGCTCATGAAATTGTAATAAATATTTAGACCGAAATCAACTTTTCTTAGTTGGGTCTATCACTAAGATTCACTTAGCGCTCTAGCAACACGTTCCGTTAGCTGCCTCCATCCAGGCTTGTCAGGTGAGAAACAAAGAACAATCACCGTACAACCGTACAACTGGGCACACTCATCCATGTAGAAGGCATTTTGAGCTTATTTGGGTATGAATACATCCTTGAACATCACATACTCCCTACAAGTTTTATTTTCGTGATGGGTCTTGCACAATCGAGAAAATTACATGTCTGACAATGGTTTGAAGAGCATGGCCAAGACTTTCCAGCACTACCCTGGCCCTCTAATTCCTAAGACTTACACTAATTGAGCATCTGTATAACCACCTCAAACAGTCATCATGTTTGCTCCATGGGTCCTCCCCGACAAAACATCCAGATGCTGTGGGACACTGCAGCCAGCATAAAACTAGAACCCTGTGGCAATCTACAGGACCATAGTGAGTCACTCCCAACCCATCTAGTTGCTCATGGTGGTTACTCATAATAATAGCTGGTGATTATATCTAGGAGGGTTGAGGGTGAGTGCACTAGGGAGGGGAGAGGGAGTGAGTAGTGTGGAAGAGAGGGGGTAGTAAAAGGAGTGGAGGTGTAAGGGGAGTTAGGGAGAATGTAGGGAAGGGGGAGTAGTCTAAAGTGTGGAAGGGCTAGGGAGGGAGCGTGAGAGGGGCAAGAGGATAGAAGTTAGGGGGGAGAGGGGGGACTAGAGGGGGAGTAGAGGAGAGTGAGTAGGAAAAGTGGGTGTCGTTAGGGGCTAGGGGCAAGAGGTGGGGGGTGTAGGTGGAGGGGAGGGGGTGGGGCGTGGTGATAGGGTTTGGTGTAGGAGGGAGGAAGAGTGTGGCAGGGTGGGAGGAGGAGAGAGGGGGAGGGAGTGAGGGGGAGAAGGTTGTTAATGTGGAGTTAGAGAAGGGGTGAGAGAAGGAGTGAGTTTGTTAGAGAGGTGCAGAACTAGTTGAGTTTTTGGGGCTCTGGCGGGGGGAGAAGTTCAGTGAGACAGGAGGTGAGCCGTGGGGTGGAGGGGCGGGAAGTGGAGGCGGCCGTGTCGGCGGCGTGGGTGCCACTGGGGCCCGAGTACGCTATGAGGTGGTTGCGCGAGGCGTGCCGATACGTACGTCGGTATTGTGGGATCACTGCGCTTCGTGGCTTTTGTCTCTTAGGCGGCTTACTCTGTCACGTTTGTAGACGGAGTTTTAAGGGTAAGCTGACCGTGGCCGCGTCTCGTTGTGGTTTTCTTGGACGAAGAACGGGTGCACGGTTTTATGTTTCCCACCTAGGAACTAAGTTAAAACGTGGGGCCGCGTCTTTATGTCCTGTGCTTGGTAGAAGAAGTGAGTCCTGGGCTTTCGTGGCGAGCGTTGTGCGTGCTTCGTTGACGTGATTATCTTTGTCGCGTGGTTCGGTAGAGGGCGGTTCTAAGTGGCTTCTTCTTGCCTATGTAAGCTCATTTGGACTTCCTATTTTCCTTTGTAGTCCCACGCCTGACGTTTGGGATATGTAGTGGGTCTCTTTGTTTATAATTATTTGATCTGCTATCCGCGATGTCTGTTCTTTTTTAAACTACCTCACTTGACTTAAAATTTAGGAATTTCTATAGCGATCCCTTCGTTTTCCTAGAGAGCGTCCACTATTAGCTCTTGTCGATTCTGCTGACCTTCGATCTCTCTCTGACGGTGCGATTGCTAAGCCTGATGTACTAATCTACACTTGTCTCCCACTTATATTGGGTATTGGTTCGCTTGAGCTGTACTGTACCCGTTGTTGATTTGTACGTACTTTACTTAATACTCTCTTATAATGTTCGTTGTTCGGTGTATTGTCTGTCTTTTAACGAGCTGAATCGAGTTGCGGTATAGTTTCTTTTTTCACGGTTGAGTTCCTCCCTTGTTTGTTCACGGTGTCTTTGTTGATTATCTATAACAGGATTGTTGCCTACCGCGTGTGCCGGATCCGCTTATTGCCCTTACCGCTATGATTAACTTCTTTTTTGTTAGCTTATTATTTTACACTGAGCCTCCTAATCTGTCTTAATAGTTGCTCGCTTGGAAGTTTATCACGTTTAATTTTTACTCACTTCTGCACGTAAGGATTGTAAGGGCTTGAGGCAACTACGGATAAAGTTATTGATTAAACTTTCTTCGCACTCTATTCGTTACTTGTAGAAGGTGGACTGCGAGGGCCCTGGTCGGGGATCGTTCGTGGGGTCTACTATCTAATTAGCCTGTTGTATGTGCTTTCGATTGTCTTTTCGGCGGTCCTGCACTTAATCTCTCCGGGTTGCGAATCTGTCTCTACTTCTTATAAGGTGAACACCTAACCGCTTCGCTTAAAAATGTGTGCGCGTTTTTTATTAAACGTTCGCTGTCGGACCTAACGCTTGGATTCTTATTAGTAAATTTGTTGGATTGAAACCTACACTACTTGTGTCTTTAGTTTTTTTGTATGATTAACTTGTTGTCTTTTGCACTTCATTCTTTTTCTGCTCTGAAACACGCCGTGTTATACCGCGAGCGCGATGTGGTGCTTCTTAGGTCGGGTCCTTGTCGTGGCGTACTTCCGTCCCGACTCCTGGTCTGTTTGGCTTGCTCTTTGTCTACTGGTAACTACTTGATATCCTTCGGATGTCGTTGTATCCTCCACCCCCCCGAAGTCGAAACAACGCCCTACGCCAAATGCGCCTACTAGCCACGAACGTGTCGACCACCCACCGCCCATCGCCCCCCGCATAAATACCCAGGGCGCCTCAGTACTGTAACAAAATCACCACACAAGGGAGATGCAAAAAGCCCAACGCCTTCCAAATCCGAACACTGGAACCCTGGCCCACTAAGATGCCGACAGTAAGTACACACCGCGACACAGAAACCAAATTATAATTCCATTACAAGGCTCACGCTGAAAAATGATACATCGAGCAAAAGTCGGTGCCGCACTAGCTCTCCACGATCCCCTTTGACACAAAAGAATACACCGAAAAATGGAATTGGCAATGGAACACCGGCAGGAGCCCCCTATCACTTTTTGCACCAGGGCCCAAGAAAATGTCACATATGTGGTGGCAGCAAGAATATCACAACAGGGAACATGGAGGTTCATCTGTCAGAGCCGTAGTTATAGTGGGTGCGGTGAGAGCCAGGGCTGCTGTCAGTCATCTATTAACCGTTTCAGGGCCTCATGCAGCTAAATCAAATGGGGCCCCCACCCATACCAAGTTACCTATATTATAAACATATCACTGACCCCCTTGTTTAATTTAGGGACCACTGACAGGCGTACGGCCGAATTTGCATCACTTATTTTTGATTCTGGCACCCCTTTTATAGTAACCTGACACCAAAACAATCAAAAATGCCCTTATGGACACTCAGAATAAATTAGCCAAAAGAAATGAGTAGGAAAATAAATTTTTGGGAATCAAGGACAATGACTATCGCTGTCTTTTTTACTGCAGCACAACCTCAAAGCATCAAAAATCACCATTCGACACTCCAATAAACCATAGCAAGAAAAATGACTATTAAAACAAGAATTTTTTTGACTAGGACAAATAGATAAATATTAAAAAAGTCAAGCTTGCTCACAGTCTCTATTGAAGAACTGTACTCCCAAAGACATTGAATCACAGTTGTTCTTAAATGCCTATTTTATTGCAACGTCAAATAGGATTATAAAAAGACATTTTTTTCTATGAAAAATCGTGACATGAGTCATATGGAAGCACCCACAGAAAATCAAGGTGTCTAAAATGCTATACTTTTTGCACCGGCAAATAGATTAAAACAGAATTTTTTTCAATGGAATATCTACACAAAACTACTAACTTTCTAACTATTGCTGTGTATAATTCCCTAAGCTAGCTGTCCAAATCCCCCTCACCCCCCCCACCCCTCCGAGTTCTCAGCTAGCAGCTATCCCTAGTTAAATTGCTTTAAAATGGTATTTCTGCCTGCTGGCAAACCACACAGGCAACAGTATCTCACTACAGAGAGTAAAGTGGAAAACACATACAACAGGAAAAACAGTGATAAACATATAAGTATGTGATTTTAGCAGCCATGAGATCCTGCAATTCTTCAATGGTGACATTTTGATCCCCGTTTTGCAATACGTAAAATTGTATTGCCTAAACGCTCCAAAAATGTACCACAAAATGTGCTATGTATATTGGATCCATTTTCTGACTACAAAACATATCCTTATTGTTTCTATGGGCTTTTCAAATAATAGCAAACTTTATTTATGTATCGCTAATATATTCCGCAGCACTTACAATTATCAGAGAATTTAAAGAAAAAAAATAAACTTACATTAAAAAATGCTACTTACAAACCAGACAAAAAGTTGGGAGGGCCCGCTTCCAATAGCTTAGAATTTCTTAGGGTGTGTGAGGTTGAGACAAAGGGTGGAAAAGTGCTTGGATTACCAATGGTCCATCTATTACTAAATATGTTGTAGTTTTACATTAAAAGTGGATAAACCTGCCATCCCGAGACTGTACGAATGTGCGTGACAAAATTTGGGTGGGTGGGGAGTGGGTTATCGAATAGGGATCTTGGTCACAGCCTTCCTAAAAAATTAGTTTTAAGAGCGTACTTAAAACCTATGAGGGTGTGAGTGTCCTGATCATATGGGTAATATGTTCCGAGAAAACCGATGCAGGCATGTGCAAAGTCTTAGAGACGGGCATGGAAGTTCAGATGACAGAGTGTTGTAACTAAGACATCAGCAGAGCAGAGAGACCATGAAGAATGGTAGACGCAAATGAGGGAGGTGATGTAGGTGGGTACAGCGCTGTGAAAAGCTTTATGGTGAGAGTCATTAGTTTATGTTGTATTGTGTACTGAATGGGCAACCAGTGCAGTGACTCACACAGGGTAGAGTCATCAGTATAGCAAGCAACAAAAGAAAGAATGACTGCAGCATTCAGGACACATTGGAGAGGGTAGAGTTTCAAGAGAGTGATAAGCAGGAATTAACAATATTCAAGAAACTAAAAAAATAAGAGCAACAATATGTTAAAAGGTAATTTGACAGTTATTATGTACAATAATTATAGTATGTGGTCAATAAGCTGTTAAATCATACACACAGGGTTAACATAATCAACTGCACACACATGCACAAATGCTATTTTGAGGTTGCTTGCATTGCTATTTTGAAGTAGTAGGTTGGGCAAAAGCGGGTCGAACTAGTTTGGAGTTATTAGCCCAATGAACATCATAAGGTGGAGTGTAATAGAGGCTGAGCCTGTATGTTTAACTGTAATTACACTAATGTATTCCTATCATGTTGCATTAGCCATTTAGAGTAAATCCCAATACAACAAAAAAGCATATAAGTGGGGGTGTGGGAGAGGCCAAGAATGGGAACAGAGGGTGAGCCTAAAAACCCTTGGAGAAGGGCAGAAAGCCATGGGTGGAGGGCAGCCATTGCGGCCTTTCTCTGTCTCTGAATGAAGGACGGGACCGACTACACACATTTCATACACAAACACTCACAAGGGGTAATGTAAATGCATTTTTTTGCAAACAACCAATCGCGGCCAGATCAGCTCCCGTTGTGTCCTAATGTAAACTGTCAGAAACAAAGGGCATTAAGTCAGGCTGCAAGCTCTCAGAGGCTTCCACTTTTTTAATGATAAATATTTAGAAAAGTGATTAAATACCCAGTTTGGAGGATCCCACATCAACATTAGATCGTAGGCAAAACCCCTTTAAATTTTTACTTGGTGGCAAAACCCTTGTTGGCAGCACAGCAGTCAGGCGTTTTTTGTAGTTGATGTTGAGGTTGCACACATGTCAAGGAAGAATTTTGTCCACTTCCACTTTGCAGATCTCAACTCAGGAATCATAAAGATTTTGAGGCTGTCACTTGGCAACTTGAGCTTCTTGGATCTTGCCCATGTTGTACAGGTAAGAGCTATGTTCACAAGGCGGCTTTCTGGCCTTGGTTATTGCCGCGCTCACGCCGCGGTTCCCGCCGGCCCGAACCTCGTCGCCATCAGCCGCCAAACTCACGTCTCCCAACACTGGTTTGCGGCGCGGCGGTGGCGTGGTCTCGGCGCGGGAGGGGCGTGGTTTGACAGGAATTTCTTCACAACGCGTGGGTTTGGGCCGCGCCCCGAAGCCCCGCGGCCAAACCCGCGGTGTGTTTTGAAATATTAACACGGTTTCCAATAGGAACCATTAATAAACTAGGCGCGATTTGCCGCAGGTTTTGGCCGCGGGAACCGCATTGGAGCCCGCGGCCAAAACCGCGCCCAAATCTGCCATGTGAACATGCCCTTAGAGATTTGACTGATTAATTGATCTGTGACAGGAGTCTTTTATAAAGTGACTAAATTAAGAAAGCTGTTAATGATTGCAGTAATGAGTTGATTAGGAGCGTCAAACTGTCTGTAGATCCAGAACTATTATGGTTGGTAGGGGATCAAATACTTATTTCTCTCAAAAAAATCAAATATATTTATTATCATATTATACAATGTGACTTTCTGGATTTTATTTTTTATACTTTTGATATTTTTGAATACATCTCTCAATGTATAAATTAACCTACCCTTAAAATTATAGAATGTTCACGTCCTTGCAGAGAGCCTGTAGAGTGCTGTAGAAGTTGTTTCATGCATACAATATGCAGAGGGAGCTTGGTTTTGTCTTCATACAATGCTGTGTTTTAGTAGGACACGCACATGACTGCCACCCTCTTAAATCGCTTCACCTAAAATTCCCTGGGCATTACGGGGCAAAACTGCCCAAAAAACTGAAGGGGAAAGCACCCTGTAAAGTCATTGCAGCGCCGCGGGAAAAAAAAACAGCTGAGGACTAAGATCCTACGATAGCGCCCCAAAGAACACAGAAGTAGTTTACGGACCGGCCAAGATCTCAGTACAAAGGGGCGTCACAGCAGGGGTCACTCTATGAGGCCGATTTTAAACCATCCAGAATATGCAGAACCTGTTCTTTTTAAACCTGATACAAGTAGAGGCCCCCCCGAATAAGGGGGAAGGGTGTCGGGAGTAATTTTGCGTTGACGTTCTGGTCATTTTCCCTTTCCTTTATCCTCGTACCGTTTTAAATTTGGGTCAATAACCACCCCGTATTGCTAAAGCCAAAAACAAACAGGAGTTGATCCAAAACAGAGATGCCATAAATAGGATATTTGCATGTCTTTTGTGTTCTGTATCCATCCTGTTTTTGGCTAGGAACAACCCTGATCCTTCCCTTTCCCTTCTGACAGGTGAAAAAAAAGGGGGAAAACAAAACATAGTGGGCAACATCATAGAGTGGTGAGGGGGAAACAGCATTAGGAAACCACGATGTTCTAGTGAGACAGGGTCACTTTACAGCAGATGGTAGGGCCCCACAGGGCACAATACAGGTGTAGGTTTTACGGCAGCAACAGAGAAAACGCATGAGGTCAGAGAGTGGACAATGACAGGTGTGGAGGTGGCAAAAAAGATTCGGCCACAGAATGGCACAATGACAGGTGTGGAGGTGACGGCAGCAGCAACAATTTGCAAAAAAGCACATGAGGTAGGAGTGGCACAATGACAAGTGGGAGGTCACGGCACCCCAGCAGCGCACAGTTAGCCCGAGCATGAGGTCATAGAGTGGCACAATGACAGAGTGTGGAGGGGGGGTGGCAATACCAGTCCTGGTTAAAGATGGTGGGAGCAGATGGAGAAAAAACGGGGAAGCAAAATGTGGGCAAGGGCGGTGGCGGCTCGAATAGTGGCTGAGGCAGGTTTTTTTGAATCCAGACTCATTTCTCAAAGTTTTGGGGAGGCGCAGGCTGATGTAACTGATGCCTAAGGGATTTGGGGTGTGGAAATCCGGGTGATCCACACCTGATTATCTTGACAAAGGTCATCGTCCACATTTCCGGGGGGACAAGCGGGTTCTCCTTGGGGTAACGATGGCCCCCGCCGCACTGAACTCCCGCTCTGATGCCCCAACTATGGGTGGGCAGGATATCTTCTCCACTGCAAAAAACGCAAGTTCGGCACACATTCCAGTTTGGCTGCCCCAGTAGTCCCAAAAGATCTTCTAACTGGGGGGGGGCAGAGTGCTGTCCAAGTAGGCCACCACCTGTTTGGAAATTGCTCCGGCCCGCTGCTGCTGGTGAGTGTCCCCTCACTAGGGGGGGGAAGGAACTGCTCATCAGCGACTCCAAATTTGGGTTTGCTGTGATGGAGTGGTACTGCCCACCGCCCACCTTCCCCACAGCACCCATGGTACGTGAGCCTGGGAACCCCCCTCGCCCGTCAGGGATGGACCATGCTGCGAATGGGCCCCGGCCAACTGATACGGAGGATTTCTCTTAGTATTTGGTTTGTCCCCCCTTTTCCAGCAGCTGAGAAAAAAAGGCTCCCATTTTGGCCCGGTAAGCAGGGTCCAAGGGGTGGAGACCAGAAGTCATCCCTTCCCCGGGATGCTGACTTTTCGGCTGTCACACCAGGCAAATCAGCATGCTGCGGGGCCCTGTGCGCAAAGTGACTTTAGGGCTCCCTACCTCCATCTCCACTGTATCTGCCACGGGCTTGGGGGGCATCTGCCTCGTCTTCCTCATCCCATCTACCTCCTCCAGCTGCTCCTGCTCCCCCTCTCCTGTTCACCCGGGGTAGAAAAAACCCCCTCCTTTCAATAGAATGCTTTTGCTCCAAAGTCCTCCTCCTCCTCCAGTTCATCCCCACAGCAGTCATGTGGCCATGAGATGTAGTGCCACGTCCCAGTCCCCTGACCAACAGATTTTTTAGATTTTTTTCCGGGAACAAGAAAGAGTGGAAGGGCGTTATTTATCCGTAATCCTGGGCGATGACAAATAACGTTGCCTCCTCAAATGGGTTCGCGAGCGCCACTGGTGACATTTAAAGTTTACACAGGGGAGTACTCCTGCCGCCTGGATCATCAAAAAATTGTTAATGGCCATTCTTGTTCATACAGTCAGTCCAAATGTGCAGGTTTGGAATTCCAATGGGTGGAAACATTTCATATTAGGGGTTGGGGGGGGAGGGCCGTTTCCGCCGCTGCAACCAGGGGTGTGCCTGGTTTTTTTGGAAAGGATGAAGGCATGCATATTTTTGGCCATTTTTAGAATGTTTTGAAATCGTGGAAGACTTCAGGGAACCTTTTCCCCAACCTATTGAACACTGCACCATGCAAGGCGCATGAACTCCCTCCTCGGGGCAGCATGGACCCATTTTCCTCCCCTTTTCTGTCACCTGGTTCGTTTGCGTTTTTTGCGGAGGGAAAAACCCCCCATCGATTTCTTGCTGCATGAAGCGGAGCAGTTTCCCCCCTGTGGACTTTGTTCACCGGGCAAACCAGGTGTAGAACTGCGTAACACCGCTGTGCCCTCAATGTGGTATGAGGGCACACTTGTGGAGGCTGAGATTTTGGGGGTGGTGGTGGAGGAGGGGGGTGGACTTGGCGCAGGTGCAGCAGTTAGACAAGGGGGGGAAAAAAAAGCGGCGTCTCCTGTCCATGTTGTTGGGGTGGCTGGGCAGGGAAACACATTCACCCAGGGGCCAAGGACGTGTACTGGCCCTGACAAAGTTTCGATCCACCTGTCGCGCTGTCTTTAACTTTGGGAAAAAACCGATAGGCTCAAGGATGGCCCAATTTTTGTTCTACATATTTGGTACTCCTTTTTGGAAATAAATTATGGCTTGGAACTCTCCACCCCGGTCGGCACAAGCCTTAGTTTATAAGGGTGCGAGTCCACCACTTGGAAAAGGGAGGATGCGGACCAACAACTTGGGACGGAGCACGGTCAGTTCTGCACTTTGGGAGGGGTTGGGACCAAACTGCTGTCTCTTGGCAATCGCCTCATTAACAACTGCTGGCGTATATGGCGAGGAGCAGGGCATCGGGACCGGTAGATGATGGGAAAGACAAACGCTCCCTTCTGCAGGGTGGTGGGCCTGACTGGCTAAAAAATTGGGGTGGTGCCACGCATGCTGCTGGTTGCTGGGGGGCAGGAGGACCCCACATTGAGCCACTTTCTCCCAGGCCCCCGGGAGGTGATGTGAGTGTTGATGCGGGCCCGTTTTCCAATTTAGCTCCCGGGCCACGCTTACTTTCGTTTCGATTTACTTTTACCCATGTTGGGTTCCTCCATTATTTAGAAAAAAAACGCCATCCCGCCGAGTAGGTGGTTTTGCCCCCAACGCTCCACCCCGAGTGACTACTACCACCGCTGTCTCGCTGAGCCCCCGTGCCACTCTTTTGTGGACTGCGAAAAGGGGTTTTTACCCCCTGACCGTTTGGCTCCCACCTCACACTATTGCTATCCCTGCTACTCACGGCCACACTACCCACTTGCTGGCTACGCCGCGCCCCGACCGCAACTGAGCCCTCCTCTACTGCGATGGGGAAGCCCTTGTTCACCCGGCTCCCAAGTGCGATCGGCTACATCATCATCGATTATTTTTGGCCTTTACTGTGTCCTCCTCAACGGTCTTGGATGCAGAGGGGGACCTCTCACATCATGACCCCATGCCACTCTCCAATCCATACTTTGCCGCCTACTGCAAGAAGAGGGGATGTCGGCACCACTTCTTCGCTGCCAAGTAGTGCTGATTTCCCTCAAATTTTTCATCCCCCCCCCGTTTTTTAGTGGTGCTGAGCCCAGACCACAGAGTGCTCTCTGGTGAGGGAACCGGACGGGCGAGGCGGGTTGAGGACAGGTGGGGCTGATGACCTGCCCCGGGCCCTGCCAAAAGGGGTTGTGTCTGATTCCCACACTCTTTGGGTGGGGTTGTCAGATGTCATCTGGGAGGAAGTAATGCCCAGTCAGCCAATCAAGAACCCTTGGGATGCTTTTAAAAAAGGACCCCTTGATGACACTGGCAGTTCTGGCCTCACCGAGTGACCCTTCGCGACCTCCCCCTTTCTGTGCTGCGACCTGTGGGGGCCCGCTCCCGGGAAGTTGTCCACTGCACTGGTGAAGAAAACCCGCCACCTCTCTGTCTGACATACTGTTTGATCAAAAATGTACAGACTCTGTTTAATGAAGACATTTTCATCTTTTAATGAAAATATTTTCATTAAAAGATTTGGCTTTTGGAACACAGATTTTGGTGGGTACCATGTCACATTTACAAAGTCCCCAAAAGTACCAGAACAGATGAAACCTTCTAGAGGTCGCCCCATTTTGGATAAAACACCCCTCATGGATCTCATCTAAGGGCCTATTGTGCATTTTGGGCGCACAGGTGCTCCATGGTTTTTTTTAGCATTGGGCCATGAAAACGGGGGGGGGGGGGGGGGACCGCAGTGTCGCCATTGTTTTTAGGGCTTTATTTTACAGTGTTTACTGTGTAGTATAAATGGCATAAGAACTTTACTATGTGCTCAGTACAATTACAATTCTATACACTTTATATATTTTTATGTTTTTTTACTTTTGCACATCAGAAATGTGTTTATAAAAAATTGTGTTTTTATGTCTTCATGTTGTGATAGCCATAGCTTTTTTATTTTTCTGTATACGGAGCTGATTATGGGCCTGTTTTCTTCTGGATGAGTTGAGGTTTTTTATTGGTACCATTATGGTGTACATTTGATGCTTTGATCACTTTTTATTAAGGTTTTTGTGAGGCGTTTTGAACAAAATACAGCAATCCTGGCAGTGTTTTTTATTTTATTTTTAACAGCGATCACCCTGCAGTATAAGTGACATGCTTCCTTTACTCAGCAGGTCAATATGATTACAGGGATACCCAATTGGTATATTTTTATGTTTTACTGCTTTTACACAATAAAAAACACTTTTATTCAAAAATAAAAACACTTTTTTTCATCGCCATAGTCTGAGAGCCATAACTTTTTTATTTTTCTGTGTATGGAGATGTGTAAGGGCTTGTTTTTTGTGGGATGAGTTGTCGTTTTCATTGTTATTGTTTTTGGGGAAAAAGGTTTTTAGATCAGTTTTAAATCCATTTTTTGGAAGGTAGGGTGAATAAAATACTGCAATTTTGTAGTGTTTTTTAATTTTGTTTTTAACAGCACTCAACGTGCAGTATCCACGACAAGTTAGTTTTACTCTTTGGGTTGATACGATTATGGTGATTCCCAAATTATATAGTTTTTTATGTTGAAGTGCTTCTAAAAAAGCACTATTGTGTAAAACAATATTTATGCATCGCTGCCTTCTGATAGCCATATTTTTTTATTTTTCTGCCATAACTTATCTTTTTCTTTTTTTATGGGATGAACTGACATTTTAATTGGCAGCACTTTGATATTTATATGAGCTTTTTATCGCTTTCTATTCCATTTTACTTGGTGCAGGATGAACAAAAATCATAATTCTGTGATTGTTTTTTATTTATATTTTTTATGGTGTTCACTGTGCAGGTAAGTAACATGAAATATTTATTGCACGCGGCAATACCAAAAGTGATTACTTTATTTTTTTTGGAGGACGATTGGCGTTTGTAACAGGGAAAAGGGAGGTATATGTTTCTATTTTATTTTTTTGTGTTTTTACTTTTTTAACTTTTTCACCTTTTTTTCACTTTTCTTTAGACCGCTGATATAATAGAGATCAGTACACAGCATTGCTACTATATACTGGTCTATATGGCAACTGTCACTCACCTTGCCCGGCAATGCCCACATGGTGATGTCACTGACAGCCCAGAAGTGTTTATTACAACATTCCTGTCTGTTCTTTAGCTATGGTGATCGTGCTAGATCATGACTAGAGATGGACGAATTGATTCTAATGAAGTGGAATTCGTTTAGAATTTCAGGAAAACTTTGGTTCTGAACGAAGTCGAAGTTTGGGGGACATCGGTTGAACGAAGTGTGCTTTTCATTGATAAAACGGCTGCGAGCGCATGGCGTTACATGGGGCAAAGAACTCTGGGAGGAAGAAGGGCATAGCCTGCATGACATGTGCAGAGATGAAGCCAATCAGAGACCGGCGGGATTCTGTGACGTCACCGCACTATATAAGTCCGGGCGGACGCTGGGAGCTCACACTCTTCTCACTGTACTGATCAGATATGGTGCTGCTGCGGCTGATTGTGATAGCTCTTAATTAAGAACTGATTTTTATACAGCGATTTTTGTGGGGTGTCTCAGCTTGTCTCAGAGACTGCTTCTCTTAATGTTCTATTTCTGATTTTTTGGGGTATTGGATCTGAAGTCCAGTGTGCGTCCACTGCAGCTGCATATACATTTAATGCTATCTGCTCACAGCACATTGACTATCCAAGGGGGATCTAAGCCAGTTCCTGTTGTATTCATTTAAAGAAACAGAGTTTTTACAATACAAATACCACTTCATTTTTTCTGCTTAATTCTTTTGCGCAATTTACATCCAGGGGTTAGTTAAGCATTGTTTTTATGCTGTGGTGACTACAAGAAACTGTCTTTTTCACCGCCAAAAAATACAATTTTCCTGTAACATAATTCACAAGCGAAGGTTAATTACAAGTTTTTCTCTTGTTGTGTAGCGTAAAAAATACGCCATTGTAACACGCTACAAAGCTAGTTGTTTGTGGCTGTTCAATTCTTTTGAGCAATTTACATCCAGGGGTTAATTAAGCATTGTTTTTCTGCTGTGGTGACTCCAAGAAACCGTCTTTTTCACCGCCAAAGAATACAATTTTCCTGTAGCATAATTCACAAGCAAGTTTAATTACAATTTTTTTTTCTTTTTTGTAGCTAAAAAAACACGCCATGTAATACGCTACAAAGCTAGTATTTTTGGGCGCCAAAATTTTGCGCAATTTTCACCAGGGTTAATTAAGCGTTTTTTTCTGCGGGTGACAAAATAAATCCTTTTTTACTGCCAAAAAACAAAATTTTCCTGAGCATAATTCCAAGTGAAGTTATTACAAGTTTTTCTCTTGTTGTGTACGTAAAAAACACGCCATTGTAAAACCACAAAGCTATATTTTTGGGGCTAATTTCTTTTTCGCAATTTACATCCCGGGGTTAATTAAGGTGTTTTTCTGCTGTGGTAACAAAAATAAACCGTCTTTTTCACCGCCAAAGAATCAATTTTCCTGTAGCATAATTCACAAGGAAGGTTAATTCAATTTTTCTCTTGTTGTGTCGTAAAAAAACACGCCATTGTAATACCACAAAGCTAGTATTTTTTGGCGCTCAATTCTTTTCGCAATTTCATCCAGGGTTAATTAAGCTTGTTTTTTTCCGCTGTGGTGACAAAAAAAAATCGTCTTTTTCACTGCCAAAAAATAAAATTTTCCTGACATAAATTTACAAGCGAAGGTTTAAATTTCAATTTTTTCTCTTGTTTTGGGCGTAAAAAAACACCTTTTAACACGCAAAAAAAGCTAGTATTTGTGCTGCTCAATTTTTTGGCAAATTTTCATCAGGGTTAATTAAGCTTTTTTTTTCTCTGTGGTGACAAAAATAAACCGTCTTTTTCACTGCCAAACAATACAATTTTCCTGAGCATAATTCACAACAAGGGCTAAACAATTTTTTCTCACCTACAAAGCTAGTAGTTGTGGTTCTCAATTTTTGGCGCAATTTACACCCAAAGGGGTTAACTAATATTTTTCTGAGTTGTACCAGTAAAAAAACTTTTTTTCCCGCCACAGAAAAAATTCTTAGAATAATTCATACCGAATTTAATTAAGCCTTTTTTGTTTTTTTTACATTCTAAAATACAAAATTTTTTTAAACGGCACATACAAGTCAATTTTTCCTGGCCATTTTGTGGAGCGCAATTTTAACCAAGGGTTACCCAAGCTTTTTTTACTGGGGGTTATTTTGGGGTCAAATACAGGGTGTAATTTATCATCTACAGAATCTTCATCAAACATGCTGTACATTTTAGAAAAAACAGTTTTCAGACAAGAGGGGCAGGGTCTTTACCTGCGGTGGGGAGTGGCAAAACATTCCCGGGAGGCCCACTCACACAGCAAGGGGACGTCACAGCAGGGGTCATTCCGTTTTGGCCACAACTGCCCTGCTCTACGGCTGTTGCTACAGCAAACCCAAGGGGTTTTTGATTTTTTTGACAGGTCCCTCTACTTTCCCCCCAGATGACACTGACAACCTCATCCAAGATCGGTGGAACCTCAGACACAACATTATTGCAGGGCCCGGGAGTGGGGGCCCGGGCCCCCCCCCTGTCCTCAACCCCCCTTTCCCATCCGGGGTTTCCCCAGCCCGAGATCTACTATGTGCCCGGCTCAGCGCCACTATTGCAGGAAAACAATTGAGATGGCAGTCAGCAGCTACTTGGCAGCGAAAAATGGGGCCAATTTCCCCTGCTTCTTTCAGTAGGCGGCAAATATAAGTGGAGAGGGCATGGGAGGGGCATGTTTTGAGGGTCCCTCTGCATACCAAGACCGGTGAGGGAAAAACAGCATGACGATGAAAACCCAAAGATGATATTTACCCCACCGCACTTGGGAGCCGGTGAAGAAAGGGGCTTCATCAGGGCAGGAAAAGGGCGTCAACTTGCCGCAGGCAGGGGCGCAGGGTTATCACAGGTAGCAGCATTGGAGTCGGGACCCAGCTGCCACGGGTAAAAAACCCCTTCGCGGCCCAAAGAAATGCGGCACAGGGCCCACGAGGCAGGGGCGGCAGAGCCCACTCAGGCGGAGCTTTTGGCGGTAAAATCACTACCGGCGGTGTGCATTTTCTTTGCTAAGACACCGGAGGAGCCGAATATGGGAATTTTAAATCTGTGGCAGAAAGGAAGCATGGCCAGGACAAACATGCACGTCACCATCCGGTGGCCTGGGAGAAACGGCCAGATGTGGGGGTCCACCGCCCCCAGCGCGCCCAGGGCCCCCCCCACCCCCCCCCCCCCCCCCCACACCCCCCCGGGCCCCCCCCCCGGGGGGAAATTTTTTCAGCGATGCATTGCAAAGAGACAACAATATGCGTCCAACCCTCCTAAGGGGCAGAAGCTGACCGGTTCCTGTCCAAGTTTTTGGTACTGCATCCCTCCCCTTCCAAAAGGGGGACCTGCACCGTTCAGAGAACTAAGGCTTAGCCAGCCGAGATGGGATTCCAAGCCATAATTTCTTTCCAAAAAGGCATACCCAACATTTATAAATATTAAAACGAAGGGGGGCCAGTCCTTGACTTATCGGTTGTTCCAAGGTGCACGGGACGCGGACGCTGGGGTGTAACTATGGTCAGGGCCCAAAATTCCTTTACGGCCCCCCGGGGAATGTTCTTCCGCCAGGCACACCAACAACTTGGGCAGGAGACGCCCTTTCTCCTCCACCGTTTTAAAACGCGGCACCTTTTCGCCAAAATTTCCCCCTCCTACCCTTTCCCCCACCACCCCCCATCTCAGCCTCCACAAGTACTTTCCCATCCCAAAACCCCATGTTTAGGGCACAGCGGTGTCACCATTTTTAACACCTTGGGTTGCCTGGGGAAAAAAGCACCCCAGGGAGGAACTGCTTCCCCATTTATTCAGCAAAAATTTGGTTTTGTGGCTTTCCCCCCGCGCCAACTGAAAATCGGAACCATGGTGGGCGGACAAGGGGAAGGGAAAATGGTGTCCGCCTGCAACGAGGAATGGGAAAGGTACAAGGGGCCCGTAAAGGCGCAAGGGGGTAAATTTTGGAGTTTAAAAAATTTTCCCCGAAACTTCCCCCGTTTTTCCCAAAAACTCGAAAAATGGCCAGGAAACTTTTGGGAAAACACTTCATCCCCTTCCTACAAAAAACCAAACAAACCCCCCTCGAGTTGGGAGCGGGCAGAAAAAGGGTTCCCCCAACAACTCTGATAGCAATGTTTCCACCCTGGAAATTCCAGCCAGCACTTGGTTGGCCGACTGTATGAACAGAGAAAGGCCATTAACGATATTTATGATGATCCAGGCGGACATGGATTACTCCCTGTTTAACTTTGATGTCAGCCAGTGCAACTCTTGCGTGAAACCTGCCGTTTGCTGAGGCCATTCGAGGAGGCCACGTTATTTGTCAGTCGCCAGGACTACGGGATGAATACCGTCATTCCACTGCTTCATTCCTGGAACAGATGCTAAAAATTCTGTCTGGGCAGGGACTGGAGATTAGGCGCTACATCTCGGGCCACATGAGTCCGGTGGGCTGAAATGGAGAGAGGAGGACATTGGACAGAACATTGTCTGGAAATGATTGGATTTTCTATCCAGGTGACAAGAGAGGAAGAGCAGGAGCAGCTGGAGGAAGGCTAGATGGAGATGAGGCCTACGAGGCAGATGACCCGCACGCACCGTGGCAGTAAACAGTGGATATGAGACAGGGAGCCCCTCGGAGTCACTGTGGCAGATGGCCCCCACATGCTGATTTGCCTGGCTAGTGACAGCTGAATAGTCCAGCATCCGCAAAAGGGATGACTTCTGGCTCTCCCCCTATTGGACCCTCGCTACTGTCCCAAATGGGAGCCATATTCCCAGCTTATTGAGAGGGAGGACCAACCAAATACTATAAGGGAAATCTCCGTAGTCAGTTGGCCGCTGCCTATGTGGCGGACAACGTCCCTGACTCTGACAGGTCTGACCGGGGGGATCCTCAGCGCTCACGTACTACTACCGTGTCTGCTGGGGGAAGGTGGGGGTAGAGCAGTACCATCTCCATCAGCAGCAACCTAATCTGGAGTTCACTGATGAGCAGCTTCCTTCACCTGCCTAGTAAGGAGGGAGTCCCGCCACAGCAGCAGGACCTGGAGCAGTCCCTGAACCACAGGTGGTTGCATACTTGGACAGCACTCTGCCACCCCAGTTAGAAGATCCGCTTGCTACTGGGCAGCCAAACTGGATGTGTGGCCGCAACTTGCCGATTTTGCAGTGGAGAAGCTGTCCTGCCCGGCCAGGTAGAGTGGCAACAGAGCGGTGTTCATGCGGCGGGGGCCATCAATACCCCGATGGAGAACCCTCTGTCCAGCGGGAAAATGTGGAACACTGACCTTTTGTCAAGATGAATCAGGAGTGGATAGGCCAGGATTTTCCCAACACCCAAGCCCTCATGCGTCAGACCTACATCAGCATGACGCCTCACCCAAACTGTGAGAAATGAGTCTGGGTTCAAATTACCAGCTCAGCCAATATTATGATGCCGCCACCCGCACTGAAAGCCACACATCGCTGCCAGTTTTCTCAACTGCCCACCGACCATATTTACCAGGGACTGATATGCCAACCACCACCACACTCTGTCCCATTCTGCTACTCTAATGACCTCATGCTTCTGCGCTGTTGGCTGGCGCCATGACATCCACAACTGTGTCATTGTGCACTCTCTGTCCCCATGCTGTTGCTCCTGCCGTCACCTCCACTCTCTGTCATTGTGCCACTCTGGGTTCCTACTCTGTTTTGCACCTCCAAATGTGATTGTTCACAGACTGACCTCATTTGCTGCTGCCGTGCCCTCCAAAACGTGTCATAGTGCCACTCTGTGGCTTACTCCTGTTATTCCACTCCAGAAATGTCATTGTGCCACTGTCTGACCTCATGCTGCTGCACAGCACCTCCACTCTCAGTCAGTCATTGTGCCACTCTGTTGCCTACTACTGTTTTGCACCTCCAAATGTCATTTGCCACTGCCTGACCTCAGCTGCTGCCAACCGTCACCTCCACCTCTGTCATTGGGTGCCACTCCTGTTGGCCTACGCCTGTTTTTGCCACCTCCAGAATGTGATAGTCACTGGACTGACCTCATGCTGCTTCAGCCGTGCCCTCCACACTGTGTCATTGTGCCACTCTGTGGCCTACCTTTTTTTGCCACCACCAGAATGTGATTTTGTCACTGACTGACCTCATGCTGCTGCTGTTGTGACCTCCACACTGTGTCATTGTGCCACTCTGTAGCCTACTCCAGTTTTTGCCACCTCCAGAATGTCATTGTGCCACTGCCTGACCTCATGCTGCTGCTGCCGTGTAATCCACACTGTGTCATTGTGCCACTATGTGGCCTACTCCTGTTTTGCCACCTCCAGAATGTCATTGTGCCACTGCTTGACCTCATGCTGCTGCTGTCGTGACCTCCACACTGTGTCATTGTGCCACTCTGTGGCCTACCCATTTTTTTTCACCTCCAGAATGTCATTGTGCCACTGCCTGACCTCATGCTTCTGCTGTGGCTGCTGTCGTGACCTCCACTCTCTGTCATTGTGCCACTCTGTGCCCTACTCCAGTTTTTTGCCACCTCCAGAATGTCATTGTACCACTGCCTGACCTCATGCTGCTGCTGTGGCCGCTGCCGTGACCTCCACTCTCTGTCATTGTGCCACTCAGTGACCTACCCCTGTTTTTGCCACCTCCAGAATGTCATTGTGCCACTGCTTGACCTCATGCTTCTGCTGTGGCTGCTGCCGGGACCTCCCTACTGTGTCATTGTGCCACTCTGTGGCTATACTGCTTTGCCCCCTCCAGAATGTCATTGTGCCACTCTCTGACCTCATGCTGTGTGGCTGCCGCCATCACCCCCACACTCTGTCACTAATGTTGCCACCTGAGCTCTCAGCTTGTTTTTTTCCAGCTTTCGCTGACATGATTTTTATCAGGCTACATTCCCGCTTGAGTTTTTTGGTCAGTTTTGCCCTCTTAAGTGCCCAGGGAATTTTATAGTGAAGCGATTCTAAGAGCGGCGGCACTCATCTGCGTGTCATACTAAAATACAACATTTTTATGAAGCCCAAACCAAGCTCCCTCTGCATATTTAAGCATGGCACAACGTTTTTACAGCACCCTGCAGGCTCTGTGTAGCCTGGAAATAGCTGTTTTTTAACGCGATTCGTGCCAAAGTAATTCGGACCGAAATGAATTTTGTTGGAAAATTCGGCGAAGTGACCGAACCGAATTTTTGAGAAATTCGCCCATATCTAATCATGACAACTAAGGGTTAATCACCTGCGGGTGATATACCGCTGGTCCCATGTCGTAATACCTGATTGAGAACAGGAATTATCGTAGATGCTGTATTAGTTTAATAATTTTATATGATATAATTTTATACTAAGTATAATCACTGATAATTCAAATTTGGCAGAGAGGATTACTGTGACATTCCATAACTTATTTCCCAGAATCCTCCGGGACCATCAAGAAGTCCTTCGGATTCTTTAGATACCCCCGACAATAAGCAACCTGTTTTAGTAGTATTTAAAAATCAAAACAATGGTTAGATAAGCTGTTTTTCTCATTTTAACCAAAATATTAATAATGACTGCCTGATTTACTAGGTGAAATGCTGCAAATTAGTTATGAGTACGGCAAAACAATATAATGTAAAGGTTACTGCTTACATAGAAAAGTATGTTGATTAAAAGTAACCAATTCTAGCGTATTATGATTAACCAATTTTCTTGCAAATCGTAATAAAAATGTGAAATAATGATGATGATGTTAATGTTGCCTGACCTCCAGATCAACCTGTATAAAAACATTAATGTACTGACCAAAATAAAGAATTTTGCTTTTTAATCAACTTGATGTCAGGCATCAATCTTCCAACATAATATGCATATGTCCTTTCAGATAGTAATTTGGAAACCGGCACAACAAGGACTAAGGGCCACATGTATGAAACCTATGAGCAAAAAAGTTAGTTTTAGACCAAAACCGTTTCATACATGTGGCCCTAAGTCTCAGCTCTATAGCTACAACAAAATGCTGTTTGTGCCTGGTTTCAAACAATAACCTATGTGACAGGTTCCCTTTAAAATAGTTGTGACAAGCATCCAGCTTATTTAGATCTATTTGCAACAATATTCTTTTTGTTTTTAAAATTCATGTACCCATGATTGAATTGTCTATTTTTATTTTCTTACATCTTTTATCTGGGTTAGACTGTTGGCATTTCATACAGAGTTTACTTTATCCCTTTACATTTCCTCGACATTTCATTTATTCTAATCATCCTCTGCAATAATTTGCTCTTTTCTTTCTTAAAGGACCAACACTTTCAGCTTTAAACTGTTTATATAATTTAAGATAATGTTTTTGACTCTGTCAATGAGTCTCCATTACCAGTTTTGCTGCCTTTATCTGTTTTTTTCCATAATTTAATCTTCTACTACTAAGTTTTTTAGTGCTTCCTCACTGCCGTTCTGTTTTAGTAGTTTAAATGTGTTCTCTCTGTTATTTATTATTCCCTATACAAGTAGTATTTTTCCACCTTGGTTTTCTCCTGTTTCTAACCCTGTTATTCCCTTAAGTGGTGTGTCACAAACATCTAAAAGTTAAGATGTGTTTAAAAATATTTAATTCAGCGGCTCTACACTTACTTTTGAGGACATTGCCTCAGTCAGGAAGGTTAAGGACACCTCCAAGTTGGTTGAATATCACGCTGCTGTAAAAGTGGACATAAGTTATAGCTATTTAAAATGCACTGTTTTTCATGTTAATATTTACTTCACTTTAGATAACATATTATTTCCAAAATCCTACCCTTTACTTTTAAGTCTTTACAATAAATTAAAAATATTGTGTAAAAAAATGTTTTGTGTAATCTTGTTGGAACAAGTAGAACAAAAGAAGATAGTAAGTGGTTGAAATCCACAATAAGATAGAATCCTGTAGTCATAACTATGACATGATTATACGTTTAATTAATGTTTATTTTCATTACATTTTTTGAATAAGGGATAAGAAAACAGATAACACAGGCCTCGTAAGGCCTAGCATTAAACAAGCAATTAAAATAGGTAATACAATAGAGGCAGTATATAGAAAGAAAAAACAATGTCTGCTCTTCCCTTTTCATTGCAGTTATACATTCATTAGAAGTTATAGATCATAAGATAACATAAGCCTTTCATATAAAAAACATGAATTTTCAGCACTTTGGTTAAGTATTAGGGCATGTCCCCACGGCACGGGTTTTTGGCCCGGGTTTTTTTTGCCAGTTTGCTTTTTTCAGCCGCTAAAAACCCGTCCGAAAATGGCACAATGGTGCTCTATGGAAAACCCGTGCAGCAGTCCCCACTGCAGGGTTTTTCCGTCGGGAGGTTTTTCTCCCCGCGGTCCGGCCCCAAAAAACATTGTGTAAGCAAAATTTTCCCGCCCGGTTTAGGGCAAAATATTGCTTCTCAATGTAAAGGGGGGGGGTTTTCTTCGCTCATGTGGAGAAAAAAGCCGCCCCCCCCGACGGCGGGGGACGGCCGCAAAAAACGGGAAAAATACCGGCGGAAAAAGCGACCGGTATTTGTCCTGTGCGTAAAAAAACGCACCCAAATAGATATTCTTTGGTTTAAATTGAAATATGTAATTTTTGGGAAAGAAGAGATTTTAACTGATTGGGCGAATTTCTCAAAAATTTGATTCGGTCCCAAGACTTTGGGACGAAACGCTTTAAAAAAAAAGCTATTTCCGGGTGCACAGAGCCGCGGGTGCTTTTTAGAAAAATTGTGCCATGCTTAAATATGCAGAGAGAGCTTTTTTTGGTCTTATACAAGTTGTGTTTTAGTATGACAAGCATTTGACTGCCGGCTTTAGAATCGATTCACTATTAAATTTCCCGGGCATTAGAGGACAAAAAATGACCCAAAAAAATCAAGCGGGAATGTAGCCTGATAAAGTATGCTAGCGAAAGTGGAAAAAAAAAACAAGCTGAGAGTTCAGGTGGCAACATTTTGTGAAAAGTGTGGAGGTGCGGCGGCAGCCACGAGATGAGATAGACAGTGGCACAATGACATTTGGAGGTGGCAAAAAGAGGAGTAGGCCACAGATGGACAATGAAACAGTGTGGGGTCACGGCAGCAGCACATGAGGTCAGGCATGGACAATACTTCTGGAGGTGGCAAAAAAAAGGGTAGGCACAGAGTGGGACAATGCACAGTGTGGAGGTCACGACAGCTGCAGCGCAGCATGAGGTCATAAAGTGGCACAATGACATTCTGGAGGTGGCAAAAAAAGGAGTAGGCCACAGAGTGGCAAAAACAGGAGTAGGCCACTGAGTGGCACAATGACACAGTGTGGAGGTCACGACATCAACAGCAGCAGCAGCATGAGGTCAGAGAGTGGCACAATGGGCATTTTGGAGGTGGTAAAACTGGACTTTGGGCCACGAGTGGCAAAATGACACGTGTGGAGGTCACGGCAGCAGCAGCATGAGGTCAGGCAGTGGCACAATGACCTTCTGGAGGTGGCAAAAAGAGGAGTAGGCCACAGAGTGGCACAATGACACAGTGTGGAGGTCACGACAACAGCAGCAGCATGAGGTCAGACAGTGGCACAATGACATTCTGGAGGTGGCACAAATTGGAGTAGGCCACAGAGTGGCAAAAACAGTAGTAGGCCACAGAGTGGCACAATGACACAGTGTGGAGGTACGGCCCGCGCAGCATGAGGTCAGAGAGTGGCACAATGACATTTTGGAGGTGGTAAAAACTGGACTAGGCCACAGAGTGGCACAATGACACAGTGTGGAGGTCACGGCAGCAGCAGTATGAGGTCAGGCAGTGGCACAATGACATTCTGGAGGTGGCAAAAAGAGGAGTAGGCCACAGAGTGGCACCCAAAGACACAGTGTGGAGGTCACGGGGCAACAGCAGCAGCATGAGGTCAGACAGTGGCCCCAATGATATTTTGGAGGTGGCAAAAACTGGACTAGGCCACAGAGTGGCACAATGACACAGTGTGGAGGTCATGGCAGCAGCAGCATGAGGTCAGGCAGTGGCACAATGACATTCTGGAAGTGGCTAAAACAGGAGTATTCCACAGAGTGGCACATGAAAACAGTGTGGAGGGTCACGGCAGCAGCAGCATGAGGTCAGACAGTGGCACAATGACATTCTGGAGGTTGCAAAAACAGGAGTAGGCCACAGAGTGGCACAATGACAGAGTGGAGGTCACGGTAGCAGCAGCATGAGTCAGGCAGTGGTACAATGACACAGTGTGGAGGTCACAGCAGCAGCCACAGCGCACAGAGGTCAGACGTCCAAATGACTTTCTAAGGGCAAAAAAAGGAAAAAGGGCAACAGAGTGTCAAATGCACAGGTGGAGGCACAGCAGAAGCAGCATGGGGTCAGGCAGGCACTTTTGAATTCTGCAGGGGGAAAAAAACAGGAGTGGGCCCACAGGTGGCACAATGAAAGAGGGGAGGTCACGTCGCACCATGAGGTAGACGTGGACAATGACACGGTTAGGTACGGCAGCAGCAGATGAGGTCAGGCAGGGACAATGACATTCTGGAGGGCAAAAACGGGAGTAGGACACAGAGTGCACATGACACAGTGTGGAGGCAGGGTTGCAGAGCATGCGGTCAGGCAGGGAAAATGACATTCGGGGTGGCAAAAGAGTAGTGGGGCCCGGGTGGCACAATGACAGAGAGAGGAGGTGACGGCGTCGGAAACAGCATGAGGTAGAGAGGGGGCAAATGAAAAAGTGGGGGTGGGTGGCAATACCAGTCCCTGGAAAGTGGTTGTTGGCAGATGGGAAAAACGGGAAGCTGTGTGGCATCAGCGGGTGGCGGCATCAGAATGTGTGAGGCAGGTAATTTTAACCCAGACTCTTTTCTCACAGTTTGGGTGAGGGCGTATGGCTGATGAAGTTGACGCCCAAAGGGATTGGTGTTGGAAACCTGGCCGACCCCCGCCTGATTCATTTGAAAAGGGCAGTCGTTCCACATTTCCCGTGGACAAGGGGTTCTCCTTGGGTAAGTGGCCCCACGCCTGAAACCCCCCCGCTTGAGCCACACTACTGGCCGGGCAGGACAGTTCTCACTGCAAACTCGGAAGTTGCAGCACCCAAAACCAGTTTTTGGCTGCCCAGTGTCCAGGGATCTTCTAAAATGGGGTGGGAGGTTTCTGTCCCCAATAGGCCACCCCCCGTTGGTTTAGGGACTGCTCCAGGGCCCCGTGGCTGGCGATACCCTCCTCACTAGGTGGGTGAAGGAAGTGTCCCCAGTGACTCCCGGGCTTAGGTGCTGCTGATGGAGTGGTACGCTCCTAACCCCCCCCCCCCCCCACCTTCCCCCAGCGGCCCCGGTAGTAGTGAGCGTGGGTGAACCCCCCGTAGAACGTCGGGGAGGGGCGATGCAGCCATAGCAGCGGCCAACTGACTACGGGGGATTTCCCTAATATTTGAGTTTTTTCCTCCCCCCTCAATAGTGGGAAAAAGGCCCCATTTTGGACCTAGCGGGGTCCAATAGGGGGGGAGCCGAAGTCATCCCCTGCCCGGTGGGGATATTGGCTGTCAAGCCAGGGAAATCAGCTGTGCGGGCCATCGACAAGTGACTCCGAGGGGCTCCCTGTCTTCATCCCCCTGATACTTCCCCGGTGTTGCAGGTTCTGCCTCGCTTTTCCCATCTCCCTTACCTCCTCCGCTGTCTGCTCCTCCCTCTTTTTCACCTGGGGAAAAATCCATCATTTTCACAACAATACTTTTGCTCCAATGTCCCCCTCCGCCTCCATTTCAGTCCCCAGCGGATCATGTGGCCGCGAGATGTAGTCGCCGTCCCATTCCCTGCCCAAAAATTTTTTCCAAGACATGAAGCAGGGGGAAAGAGTTAATCCCATAGTCTGGGGACTGACAAAAACGTGGGGTCCTCGAAAGGCCTCAACAAAAGGAGGTGTCAGATGAGCGCCATGGCTGAAATCCAAAAATTACAAGGGGGTACCCTGTCCCCTGGTCATCAAAAAATCGTTAATGGCCTTTTTTGTTTACAGTGTCCAACATGTCAGGCCGGAATCCAATGGGGGGGAAATTTGCATACGAGTGTGTTGGGGGGGCCGTTCTGCGCTGCAAAACCCAAAGGGGTACCTGGCTTGTAGGAAGGGTGGGATGCACAGTTTTCCCGGCCTTTTTAAATCTTCTGAAGACGGTGGAAGACTTTTTAGGAACCTTTTACAACCAATTGAACACATGCGCCCATACAGGGCGCAAGGACCATCCCCCTTTGGGCAGCACAGACTCCATGTTCCTCCCCTTGTCCGTCACCATGGTTCCGATTTGCAGTTGGCGCGGAGAAAGCCACTCATCAATTTCTTGCTACATGACGCGGAGCAGTTCCTCCCCTGTGTGATTTTGTTCGCCGAGGCAAGCCAGGTGTAGAACTGCGTGACACCGCTGTGCCCTACACATATGGTATGATAGAGCAGTACTTGTGGAGGCTGAGATGGTGGTGGTGGAGAAGGAGGAGGAGGCGGACATTGGCGCAGGTGCCGCAGTTTGAAAACGTGGAGGAGAAAGTGGCGTCTCCTGTCCAAGTTGTTGGTGTGCTTGGGTTTGAAAAACATTCACCGAGTGGGCCGTAAAGGACATGTACTGGCCCTGACCGTAGTTACAGCTCCAGACGTCCGCGTAGCCGTGCACCTTGGAACAAAACCGAAAAAGCTCAAGGACTGGCCCACTTTCTGTTCTACATTTTTAAATGAAGTGCTGGTACTGCCTTTTTGGAAAAGAAATTACGGCTTGGAACTCTCCATCTCGGCCCCGGCACAAGCCATAGGTTCTCTGAATGGTGCAGAGTCCCCCCTTTTGGAAAGGGAGGGACTGCAGTACCAACAACTTGGACAGGAGCCGGTCAGTTGTGCACCTTAGGATGGTTGGACGATACTGTTGTCTCTTTGCAATCGCCTCGCTAAAACGACTGCTGGTGCCATGAGAGCAAGGAGCGGGGAGCATTGGACCGGAGATGATGCAAAGAGAAACAGTTCCCTCTGCAGAGGTGGTGGAGCCTTGACGGGCTGCAATTTGGCATGCGTGCCACTGGCCGCTGCTGCTGGCGGCGGCAGGATGGACCACCACATCTGAGCCACGTTTTCTCCAGGCCACCGGATGGTGACGCTGCATGTGTTGACGCAGGGCCGGGGTGCCAACGTTAGCTCCTGGCCACGATTCACTTTCTGCCCACAGATTCTACATATACCCATTTTTCGGCCCCTTTCCGGTGTTTAGCAAAGAACTGCCCACACCCCCCGAGTAGCTGATTTTACCGCCAACGCTCCGCACTGAGTGACTACTGCCGCCGCGCTGCCTCGCTGAGCCCTGTGCCGCTACTTTCTTGGACCTGCGAAGCGGGTTTTCTATCCCGTGGCCGCTTGGTGCCGACCTCACACTGCTGCTACCCTGCGACTCACGGCCACACAACCCACTTGCTGGCTGCCCCGCTGCCTGAGCGCAAGCTGACGCCCTCTTCTACTGACATGATGAAGCCCTTGCTTAAACCCCCGGCTCCAAGTGCGGTCGGCTACATCATCATCTATTTGTGTTTCATCGTCACTGCTGTCCTCATCACCGGCCCTTGTATTCAGAGACTGACCCCTCACAAAATGACCTCCCATACCACTCTCCACATCTATACTTTGCCGCCTACTGCAAGAAGCAGGGGATATTGGCCCCATTTCTTGGCTGCCAAGTAGCGGCTGACTGAGCCCAGACCACATAGTAGATCTCTGGCTAAGGGAACCGGATGGGAAAAGTGGTGGTTGAGGACAGGTGAGGGGCCCCTGACCCGCTCCGGGCCATGCCAACTAAGGGTTGTGTCTGACATTCCCACCCAAATCTGGCTGGGTTGTCAGAAAGTCATCTGGGAGGAAGTGAATGACCTAGTCAACCAATCAAGAAAACCCCCGGGTTGCAAATCAGCACACGCCGCTAGATGACAGCGGCAGTTGGGGGCCTCACCGAGTGACCCCTGCGTGACTTCCTCTTGCTGTGCTGTGACCTGGGCCTGCTTCAGGAATGTTTGTGCCACTGCCACTCACAGGTGAAGAGCGCCACCTCTCTGTTGACATACTGTTTGTTTCTAAAATGTACAGACACTGTTTGATGAAGATTTTTCTGTATATGATAAATACACACCCCGTAAATTTTACTCCAAATGAACCCAGTAACAAGCTTGGGTAACCCTAGGATATAAATTTCGCTCCCCAAATGGCCAGGAAAAATTTACTTGTATGTGTCGTTTAAAAAAACTGTGTATTTTACTGAATGTTAAAAGCACAAACAGGCTAATTAAACCTTTGGTCTGGATTAAGCTACAGCAAAAATTGCTTCTTTGGCGGGTGAAAAAGAAGGTTTCTTTTAGTCACCACAGCACAGAACAACGCTTAATTAACCCCTGGATGTAAATTGCGCCAAAGAAAATTTCGCAACCACAAACTCAACAGCTTTGTAGTGTGTTACAATGGCGTGTATTTTACGCTACACAGCAAGAAAAAACTTTGTAATTTAACCTTTGCTTGTGAATTAAAGCTACAGGAAAAATGTCTTTTTGGGGGTGAAAGAGACGGTTTCTTTAGTCACCACAGCAGCAGAACAATGCTTAATTAACCCCTGGATGTAAATTGCGCAAAAAATTGAGCAACCAAAACCTAGCAGCTTTGTAGCGTGTTACAATGGCATGTATTTTACGCTACACAGCAAGAGAAAAACTTGTAATTAACCTTCGCTTGTGAATTATGCTGCAGGAAAAATGTATTTTTTGCCGGTGAAAGAAACGGTTTCTTTTAGTCACCACAGCAGCAGAACAACATTTAATTAACCCCTGGATGTAAATTGCGCCAAAGAATTGAGCAACCAAAAATAAAGTGGTATTTGTATTGTAAAAGTGCTGTTTCTTTAAATGAATACAACAGGAACAGGCTTAGCTAACCCTTGGATATTCAATGTGCTGTGAGCAGATAGCTTTAAAATGTATATGCAGCTGCACTGGACGCACACTGGACTTCAGATCCAATACCCCACAAAATCAGAAATATAATTTTAGAGAAGCAGTCTCTGAGACAAGCTGTGACACCCCCCAAAAATCACTGGATAAAAATGAGTTCTTTAGTAAGAGCCATCATCAGCAGCTGCGGCAGCACCTTCCCTAACCAGTACAGTGACAGCGGTATGAGCTCCCAGCGTCGCGCCCGGACTTATATAGTGCGGTGACATCACAGAATCCCGCCGGTCTCTGATTGGCTTCATCTCTGCATATGTCATGTAGGCGATGCCCTTCTTCCTCCCAGAGTTCTTTGCCCCATGTAACACCATGTGCTCGCAGCCATTTTATCAATCAAAAGCACACTTCGTTCACCCCAAGTACACCACAGTTCGACTTCGTTCAGAATCGAAGTTTTCCTGAAATTCTAAACGAATTCCACTTCGTTAGAATCAATTCGCCCATCTCTAGTTATAACATGGTGTCACAAAAACCCTAAAAGGGGTAGAAGCAACAAAAGATTAAGGGCGACATGTACGAAGAAAGGTGCGTCGAAGTGAATAGTCGAGTCTCATTTTTAGTGTATAATGCGCCTGATGTATGAAAGTTGTTTTTGTGTGATTATAAATGGTGTGTAAAGTTTGACACTCCTCGTCTATGTATAAGGTGCATTTCGGAACTTAGGCGCATTAGTAATGTGCCTAACATATATAAAGGCTAGGAAATAAGAGAAAAGTCATTAGATTAGCATATCAGTAAATATAAACTATGGTACTGATCCTGCTTGGAGGACCACAGGTCCTAGCAATACCTGTGCTGTGCTGGCTCATGCCATATGTGGAATAAAGGGTGAGAGCAGCAAAAATTAATTTCAAATAGTCAAAATTAAAATGTAATAAATCTGAACAACATAATCAGTGGGTTATTTAATGCAAAATTAGTTTTATATTCTTTTAATTTTAAATACATTTTATAGGAGATATTTTTATAATTTTGGGATATGATATATTTTTATTTTACTTTTATATGATAACTTTTTTATTAAATTTAAATAATTAAATTTTATATAGTTTGATAATTATTAGAAATTACTTTGTGTTATTGCACTGGTATAAGTTGAGAAATATTGGACATTTTTGCCCTTACAGCAAATCTATCTCCACTTCGACTTCTCAGGCTCAGACAGGCCACATTGAAATAGGTCTGTCGGAGCAATAATGCGCCTAGTTTTGCCGAACCACATTCATATATGTCTCTAATATTACGAGTGTGGTGCGACACACCTCCATAACGCTCCCAGAACGCCACTTCATGTTAGGCGCATTCGAAAGTCTCGAGTCTTACCAACAATGCCCTAACACATACGTTAGGCGCATTAGATATTGTAGCTGACTCAGTTAGGTGCATTGTACACCAGAAAAGGGTGAAAAACCTTTTTTACACGTCACCTTAAATAACAGAGATTTTAAGTCAAGTAATAAAATATATTTAGAAAGAAGAGGAGGAAGAACAAGAAATAAAGTAATAGAAAATAGGGGAAGAGGGTAAAGGAAGGATAATTAGAATTATTGATAAATAGGTTCTACATGTATGTGGCTAGACATTCCTATGTTGTTACACAAGTTAAGACGAGACTTGTAAATCAAGAAAAAAATTTATAAAACTTTTTATTTGCAAGCAACTTCCAAGACAGCAGATGATAAAGAAATGGGTGCTGTGCTAAAAGGTTTCTGCTGATAGATGCTCCATGCAAAAAACTCATGTTCTCTTGCTAATACTCCATTTTAGAAAGAGCATGAGTGGTTCTCCGATTGCATAGTATTACTGAATGAACTGCTGTTAGGCAAAAGTTTAATAAACTCTTTAATGAGATCCAAGAGAGTCCAGGAGAACTTAGAGAAGAGCTTCATCAGGTATGATATAACAAATTATCTAAGGAAATACAAACATACAATATGTGAGAGCGGTAACAACAAATTTAACACACCTGCTCCACATTTACACCTGAGACCTTTTAGCACTGACGCGTTTCATGACACTGGGGAGGGAAAGTGGTGAATTGGGAAGAATTTGTCCATTTTCACTAAGAGTTATTCCCACTTTTGTTATGAGATTTTAGACATTTATGAAAAGATATGACAAAATATACATATGTAGTCACTATGTAGTGGCATGGTAATATTCGGCTGTCACTTTTATTTGTAGGTGCTATTCACTGACAGATAGCAGGTGTATTAACTTTTAATATGTATAACCCCAACATAGTAACTTAATAATACCACCCACACCTATCAGACATTGATAGCATATCTTAGCAATATTCCATCAATGCATAGGGAGACGATGCTGCCAAAAAAGTATGTGGGAAATTGTTGATGTTACAGGTGGGTGGGGTAATAGGGAATTACGTGGTCCATTGGAATATATTTGGAGGAGACAGAAGGAAAATTACCTGGGTGTAAAACTTGTCATTATCAGTAGCAGCAAGTGGGATCACAATCTCTCCAGGCATGAAAACTGACCATTGCAGGAGCACTACAGAGCTGTGACATCCACCCCCTCCCACTGCTCACATAGGATGAGGAGGGCTCCGGTGGGAGCAGAAACAGGAAGGGGCGTGAAGATGTCACCACTCCTCAGTGAGGGAAGACACGCCTATTGGGAGGAGAAACCGCCCCTGTATTTGAAAATCTAAGCCATATGCCTGCAAAAGCCTGTAGTGAGAAAAACCCTTTAAGGCAGTGTTGTAAAATAATGATGGCCACACAATATATTGACATTTTGGGCACAATTTGTCCATCAGTTTAGATATTGATGGCTGTTTGTTGAGTTATTTTGAGGGTACACCAAATTTATACTGTTATACAAGTTGTACACTGACTACTTTACATTGTATCAAAGTATTATATCTTCAATGTTGGCTTGTGAAAGGATATAATAAAAAAAATACGTAAATAAAAAAAGAACAAAAGAATAAATTGAAAAGTAAATCCCTAATTAGTTCACATATAAGCAGCATTACAGTTATTTTGTCTTTAAATTGATGTCCAATATTGAGACTCAATGCCCCCACTATCTGTAAACCAAATTTCAAATACGTGATAGTGCGCCATAAATCCCTGTGGCAGATTAAGTTCCATGTTCAGTATGACAAAAATTGTCAGAAATGTCTATTCCCATACATCTCTGCCTCTTTGGCATTTGAAATTTTATGCCTGATGGAGAAATCAGAGTAGTCTCGATAGCTTGCTAGTAAACATAGTTTCTTTTTGTGAGCCATTAAAAGGTATAATATCTACTGCTTTGTTTGGTCACTGAAAACCAATAAAGCTTTTCTCAATTAGCCAACATGGTACCAAACTTTTATTTAAATTTTTTTTTTTTCAAATCAATGTTGCATATAAAAGTCACCAGTCTTTTATTTACACTTGTGTACTGCATGGAAAATCTATAAAGAGCCAGGCCAAAATTGTTCCAAAATACATCTTACTAAAAAGTTAAATGTGTAGTAGACTTCTTAGGGCATATTTTGGATTCCTGCCAGGTACTTATCTTACTTTCTGCACATAACAAATGTTTAGAGACCCTGAGAAGCGAACCACATTTGTATCTTGGCAAGCATACCATTAGCAATGGAAGATTCTATCAATGTAGATCTAATATGTTGTATCTTTTATAGAAGTCCTAAGGGATTTTAATATTTGAAGTTACTGCTTGCAGCAGTGCTTATACTGTGGATCTTCAAGCTGCCCTTCCACCTCCTTTCCAATGTAACAAATCAAAGATATCTTGCGAGAATTTTTCAGAACAACATAGAATGTAAACTCTGAAATAGATGCCAATATATATATATATATATATATATATATATAATATATATATATATATATATATATAATATATATATATATATTATATATATATATATATATATATATAAAAAATAATAAACTGAAGTATTAGCTGTGTTATTGTGGTTCAGGGCATAAAAGGTACTCTGCTCCCTGACAAACAAACATCTTGTGAAGGTGTATCCTCCTGATCAATTTATAAACAGTATTCGGGAGTATTTAAAATACAAGTAATTAAAATAGTATTTAAAATACTTGTCAGGTATTTGTATTGGTATTTGTATTTTGTAATCAAAATACTTTTAGTATTCAGTATTTTTTATTTGTAATTAAAATACTTTTAGGAAGTATTTTAAGTATTTTAATTACTTTCTAAATTCAAAACAAATGTTGTAATTTAAATAACCCGCCTCACCGCATTTATTATCATTAAAATATAATGTTATGCATCTTTAGGAAAGTATTGTATTAGCCACTTTACCAGCAAGGATTCAATATCTTAACTTACAAGGCACCACACATCACATATTCCAACACCTAGCTCCTGATTGGACAAAGGGGTAGAGAGGAGACAAGGGAAGTGACAGTAGGTTGCAAGGTATGACAGTTGGGGGCAAGATGTGGCAGTTGGAGGCACAAGAAAGAACAGTTGGACCAAGTATGTAGGAAGACTAGTGAAGAGAGTGAGAGAGACTGATCTGCGGCTCTGCTGTTAGAGTGTAGCTGAGAAAGAGGACAGCTACCTGCCTGTATTAACATTAGAAGGTCCACAGAAATACTAAAGACAGGTCAGTGTGGAGTATTACAGACATCAGAAGCCCTGACACTGTCTGCAATAGGAGAAGGAAGATTAGACTACCATCATATACTGACACTTCAAGCATGCCACATGGCAGATACATACTACTACTATCATCAGGTATACCATCACACCACTATTGTAAGGAGCTCTTGACTCCTCATCATCCTGCTGAATACTTCCAGAGTTATTTATGAGGACTGTGATCTTGTTATTTTGCTGTTTGGGAGATAAACATCTTCAATAAAAATTGACATTTTTACAATTTACATTACCTAAGGGTGTGTGTTTGAGCAACTGCACCAACTACTATCATCTTGGGTATGTCCAAGTCGGAGCACACTTCTACCCCCAACCTACACCAGATGGAGTACCCCATGGAACTTGTCCAGAACACTGATGACTCAGTTGTATACCCCCCTCCACTGTAGTGCTGCACCTGAGGGAGAGAGCCCGGATGTTCCTGTACCATGACAATTATTCCCAACATCAACCAACATTTCTATCCTCTGGGTCACACTATAGTTATATAGAGCACATGTTAATAGGTAGACACCCTGTAGTTATATATACTCCCTGAAGGTGTATATAGCTCCTTGTAGATGTAAATATGCCTACTGTAGGAATATAGAGGTCGCTGTAGGTATACAGCCAATTGTAGGTATACCGGCCTCCTGTAGATATATATGCTCCCTGTAGGTATGTATGCACCCTGTATGTATATATACCCGATGTAGGTATACATACCCCCTGTAGAAGTATACATTCTCCCTGTAGGTGTATAACTGCCCCCTGTAGGTATATAAATTTCTTCTTTATATGTATACATGCCCCTGTTCATATACAAATACTGCCCCCTGTTCATATACTGCACCGTGTCCATCGTGGTGGCATGACATCATCAAGCTTCTGGCATCTCCTAGGCCTGGGACACAGAAGCACAGGCTGTGTGATCGGTACATCATGCCACCTGCGCTGCTCACTACTGTTGTGGATGGGAACAAAGGTTATACATGTGTGATCCTTTGTGTCTCCACTTTAATGTATTGGATAGTGTGTGCCTCATATATATATATATATATATATATATATATATATATATATATAATATATATATTTGTCTATATATATATATATATATATATATTATATATATATATATATATATATTGTGGAGGTTTAGCGTCAGGTAGGCAAACAGGGCTTCCACAGACAGAGACAGTGACACGGAAATAGTTCAAGTTCCAGGCGCTGCCTGGGTTTATTCAGCAGCACATAACAAAAACAAAAACAAGCCTTGACTTCAGGCTAAACATAAATAAACGCCTGCTCGGCTGAGCGCTAGCTACACACAGTTTATCCCTCACTATGCTTAGTTGCAGACAGCGTCTGTTACTCACAGCATGGTTTGTTTCCACAGCGTGACACCAGCACCAAACACAGGCCTGTAGGTTCAGGCTTTATAGGCCTGAGCCCCGCCTCACCTGGGGCGTGGGAGTGGCCACCCACCCGGTTCTTTGACCACTCCAGGAAAAGCCGACCCGGACACAAGCGGATTGGAACCGCTTATACTAAACAACATGTCAGTAGCATAGTGCTACTGACACACAGGACTGTCGGCTTCCCTTCACCGAGTCCAGGCCCCTCGGTGACACGCATCTGCCCAGGTGCCGCCTAAGGCAGCATAGGAGAGTACTCTTGGGGAAATATATCTTCCGTCCACTATTCCCCCTGTCACTGTCTCACAATATATATATATATATAGCACACACCTATGTAATACAGCATGTAAAAGCTGTCTGTATATCTCTTGTCACTAATATGTTAACAAAATGGCCGCCTGTAGTAGTTTGTAGAGATTTTCGTGTAATCCAAGATGGCACCTCTTCAGACGTTACACCCTGTGTCCAAACATTCTTGAGCTGTGAGGAGGGGTCTGGAGATAAGGACGTGCCAATAGACCCTCACAGCCAGGTACATGTGATTCTTATTATCTACTAATTTGCAAAAGTATAAAAAAGCTGCCATTTTGTGAATAAAGCAGAAAGTATTTTCACAGCAACAAGGCATGTTGTAATTCGTTCTCTCGGTGCACCCTTTGTTATTTTGAATCTAATTTGGACCCCCACAAGGACAGAATAGCCCCTTTGAGGCTATTTCCATATCACTAACATGGGGTGTAGGTCTCAGGCCCACTTCCGCAAAGCACAGGGCCCACCAGGAGATTACCGGCATCCCATTGGGCTCCGAGGGCTTAGCCCCATGGTAGTAAGCAGGGCAGGTGAAATGATTGATACATCAGCTGCTGGGTGTGTATGTGTTGTCCTCCAGGCCCACCGGACACTGCTTAGGATAGCTATATTAAAGGGGTGTTATCGTTTCATTAAATGGTCTTCAGAATAAGGGGACAGTGAAATCAAGCAACTTTGCAATTGGATGTCATTAGCAAAGCTGCCTTGTTCTCACAGTGTCCCTTATCTTGTGTTCTTATTTACACTGATATACAGTGTGGGTCTAATCCCTCCTGATCCCTCTTCCTTGTAATTCACTAGCTGAGAGCTCATTTACATTCTGTACAGCCCCTGGGTCGATTCACGGAGCTGTGTGTCTGACTCAGAGTTAGGGGTCGTAGCATTTTCTGTTTCCACACCTAGCAGAAACAGACTGCAGCAGATTGTACAATGAGAAAACATGCCAGTTTAGACCCTGTGCCGAACTCTCCTGCATACACGCAGATCTGTGCCGTGCTTCGAACGCTGTAATACATCTCCAGCTGTGAGAGATCAGTGCTCAGATTAGATTGAATGCAGCCTGTGGTATGTATACAGCTCTTATAAAATAAGACTGATAGGGAGAGACACAGTGATATGTGGACTCAGAGGGGAGGGGGGGAGTCTCAGGCCAGCAGTGAAGGGGGGATGATGTCATCCAGCTGGGAGGGGAAGAAACGCCCCTGCATTCACAGAGCTGGGAAGCTGTGTGAATCAGCCAAAGTAAGGAAGCGATACATCCCCTTTAAGTCCCACATATGACCAAAAAGATTCACCATCTGTCTCAGTATACTGACCTATTCATAGTTCTGTGGGTTTGTGTCTATAATGGTGGATGTCAGAATGTAATGGTGCACCGGTGAAAAAGGAACATACAAGAGCGCAGACGCCATTCCACTCTGTTATCTCTGCCTCTATTTCTCTGTAGAGTTCTCTATGTAGTTGTGGTGGCAGAACTCTTAGCAAAGACTCAAGTAGCCAGGATCATTTTGTTGTTGTGACAGCAGGAAGAGCCAGGGAAGAAGTGAAGGTTGTAATATCTCCTGGGTGTCTCAGCACATGTGCTTTACCTCCATGATGGAATGAAAACCTTCATGTGTATGAAATAATATGCTGCTGCATAGATTCCACACCGTTTGGTAAAGCTCTCGAATTTTAAAGGGTGAGCTACAGTAAGAGAGAGCCAGACCTTTGTTGTTTTGCCTTAATAATATGTAGGCCCACTTTTAATGACTGATTCTTTAAAGGGGTTGTCTCATCTCAAAGTTTCCTAGGATGCATGAATGAAATAAGGCTGCTTTGCTCTGTAATTAGCATATGATCTCTGTGTATTCAGACTTCTCTGCTTATTAGTCTAGATTAAATAAATTACCTTCTCTGAGGTCTAGAGAAGCTTATGAGCTAATGTAAACAGTAGAGTAATGACTGTCTTTTGTCTGAAAGATCAGATAACACATAAGCTCTCACTCCTTGCTATCAGATAGAACAAACAGCAGGGGAAAAGAAGTACAGAGGTCAGTCACTTGGGAAACCTGAGAGCCCTCAGAAGGTGATAAAATCATTTGTAGCTCCTTAACAAAATAAGATGAACAAAGCAATACACTTCTTTTAGTGTTCCCTACATTTTGAAAGCTAATCTTTTTAGTGAGACAACCCCTTTAAGCTTAAGAAAATATCACTGAGAAAAAAAGGGTTAAAATATAACTTTTAATTCAAGTATCTAAAAACCTCCTACTGTACATACACGGGATCCTATACATATACTAGAAAGTACAGAAAAATCCAAAAGGTAGAAGTAAACAATAAGGGAGCAAATTATCGGGGACAAAAAGTAGTTTGTATACCCTATATATATATATATATATATATATATATATATGCCCTGACTGTGCAGCGTGGACCCCGCCCAGAAAGGGCTGACCCCACCTTAGAAGGCTAATCCTATATGACCCTTAGTGCTCCATTATAGTGGACCGGCCTTTTTTCAGTGATATTATGATTATTTAAGCTGATAACAGTGGGTCAAAAATATAATGCCCCACCAGTGGTCTAGGCCAGTGGTGTGAAAGTGAAATCATGTTGATACCATCAGATTTTTTTTATATCACTGTACTACTTAACAGTTATTAAATCTGAAATATTTCACTTGTAATGCTCCAAAATACCCTCTTTAAGAGGGACAGTCCCTACTTTTGACCTATATCCCTATGCACCCTAAACAGCTCACTTTTTGACTTTATAAATAAATTTTCAACAATAAATTTACTACATTGTCCCTCTGCTGCATTTGTCTGGTTTCTAAGTTTTGTGTGAATGAATTTATGTTTTCATGGAACTTGGACCTTAAAGGGGTTGTATCATTTCATTAAATGGTCTTCAGAATAAGGGGACAGTGAAAACAAGAAACTTTGCAATTGGATGTCATTAGCAAAGCTGTCTTGTTCTCACAGTATTCCTTATCTTCTGTTTCTGTAAACAAACTTCTCCAGTGCTGGTCCGATCCCTACTCCTTGCATTTCATTAGCTGAGGGCTCTAATAATTTACATTCTGTTCAGCCCCGTTCGCAGTATTCACATTCCTGCCTCTCACTCAGAATTAGGGGTCGTGAACAAGTTCACTCTATAGAGTTAGCTGCCTCCTCATTGACACTGCAGCTGTCTCTATAATCAGAAAACAGGAGAATTGTGCCCGGTGCCTTAATGCTCCTGTGTGTAAGGGACCGAAAAATTTTTCACTCTATACAGCTAACTGCTCCTCATTGACACTGCTGCTGTCTCTATAATCAGAAAACGGCATTATTGTGCCACAGTGCCTTAATGCTCCTGCGTGTTGGTGCCTTATGTAAACATGAAGGGAGACAGATCTGTGCTGGATTCAACTGTAGCAACCGTCCAGCTGTGAGAGATCAGTGCTGAGTTCATGGAAGACTGTTTAGACTGAATGCAGGTATGTAAACAGCTCTTACAAAAAATAAGACTGCATAGGGAGGGGACAGTGAAATGTGGAGGGGGGGGCACATACTGGAGCCAGCATGAACAGTGAAGGGGTGAAATGGTCATCCCTTTTCAGTTAAGAAATGCCCAGCTGGGAGGGGAAGAAACACCCCTGAATTTCAGGAAATGAGAGGATCAAGCTTCAAGAAAACAGCCCAACTGATGAAGCGATACATCCCCTTTAATAATGTTTCTATTTATGTGGCTTTTGTGCTGAGGTATAAATGAAAGCTCTGTCAGCATACCGGTGTGCATAAAAAATAAATCTTTCACTCAATGATCTAAAAATGGCACTTTTTGATCATCCAAAAGGTTAAGTTGTGATAAAGATCGATAACCAATTGAGATTTTTACTATGATCAATTGTTCACCAAAAATAGACTGTAAATGTAATACTAACCTAAATTTATTTTCTTTAATAAACTTCCAACTGCTTTTGTTCACTGTGGTAGCAGTATATTATGACTTCTCTATCAGGTATGCAGGTGTATTCTGAATATATCTCTCTTAGGTTGGAATTACACATTGTTTTAGTGACTTTTTCACTTTTTTTACGAGTGCTGCTGCAATAAGTGTTGTCTATAGCAAAGTATTGTAAAGTTGACATACAAAGCATTTTTCAAGGGTCTTTTGTGTCAGAACATGCTGCACTCGGATAAAGAAAAATAAAGTAAAAGCTTTTTTTAAAAAATGTTTCAAAATAAAAATTGTGCTAAAAACAGCATTAACATGTTTAAAATACATGAAGGAGATTTTTTTTTAATGTATATCAAAATTGCCAATTTTTTTGACCAAGCATTTTTTGGCAGTCGTACACCATTCCCTCCACTTTTTAATAAACAGGGGGAATAGCCAGGGAAGCTAGCCTCCCCACCCTTATATATTATAAAAAGTGAACTTACTCCCCATTTCACCAGCACGTGGTGGGTACACTGCTGGTTTTTAATTTATTTTAATCACTCAACCTTGCACTCATTTTCTACTCATATTGTGAATTGAGCATAAATTACACCCAGCACAGTCCATGTACCCCAGATACACATTACTTTAACTGTTAAAAAACTGGCAAGACCCTTTGAGCCCCCAAACCCTTTGCATTCCAGCAATCACAAGGATAAACACCTCAACACACAAACACTGCTTTCCAAAAAGTTGTCAAATTCTCTCTCAAAGGCTAATGATTATTTAGCGCATCCAAGAACCACACTTACTTAAAGATGCTGTCTCACTACAATGATTAGCTTTCAACATGTTGGGAACATAAAATGAAAAATTTCCAGATATACTGCTTTTTTTGTTGTTGTTTTTTTGCTTTGTTGAGGAGAGAAGAGAGATTTTATCTGCTTTGAGTGCACACAGGTTGGCATCTGAGAGCAGGGAGTGATGTCAATACTGCCAGACTGCTTGCAATTTGAGAATGGAGTGTGTTATCTCTAACAAACAAAGGATACTAATTACTTGTTTACTTTGAGCTCTAAAGCTCTCTGTTATATAGATAAGCTCTCCTGCTCTCATAAATGCATTGAAGAGTTGATAGAAATTTCACAGCTAAAAACACCTATAAAAGAATGGAAAGCATGAATATAAAACTGCTTATGGCAATAAGACAACCCTTTTAAATACAAAAATAATGACATATAGGATGACAAACATACAAGCTATAAAAACTATAAAATAAAGAGGAGAAAATAAAAAGGAGAAATAACAGACTCTAACTACCTCCAGCCTATCTAAAGGGGGGCCTAACTACCTGCAGCCTAACACATTATAGTTCTATTTTTCACACTCTTTTATGTAGTAAAATGGACGCATTTATGTCCAAGAGGCCATGTACATAGGGGGGCCTATTACCTGCCTAAATCTACTGGGAGCCCTATCACCTACCTATATCTAGGGGGGCCCCTATAAAACAACCTTATCTTTTGGGGGGGCCATATCACCTGCCTATAACTACTGGGGTTTCTATTACCTACCTACATCTACTGGGGGCCATATCACCGTCTATATCTACTAGGGGCCCTATTACCTATCGATATGTACTGTGGGCCCTAATATCTATCTATCTATATACTCGGGGGCCTATTACCTATTTACAGACTGAGGGACCCTATTAATATTCCGACTGGGGGATGCTATTACTAGTGTTGAGCGATTATTATCGACAGTTGAAATCGGCACGGTATTTAGTTTATCGGGTTTTTTTTAAACACGCGATAATTTTTGGTTAAAATCTGGCATAACTATTAATATCGCCCATTTTCGGGGGCTTCCTGTCATTTTGGCGGCCAGCAAAACACTTTAAAAATAGACAGGGTGAGATTTTGTGAACGTCATGACTGGGATGTGTATGGTTTGATTGGCCCCGGAAAAAACACATACCTTGTTTTACAAGAAAGCCCTTCCTTTTTCATGATTATGTGTGTCAGCGTTCATAGCAGAGGGCGTCGCTTGCCTCCTCCAAAAACTACAAAAACCAGCGAAATTATTCTATTTTTTCACAGGACAGCTCTATTTTTAACTGTGATCCTTAGAAGTTGTTTTGATCAGAGATTTTCAGATTTTAGGTTTGTTAGGCAGAGAAATTTTAAAGGGGGATCTACCGCCCGTAAAGTCACAGGAGGAAAACGGGGGGGGGGGGAGGGACCGCGGGCGCACAAACAAGCTCTTAAAGGATACTGGATATTGTACAGCCAAACTTTGTTTAGACATTGCATTCCCTTTTATTAGATAAGATCTTTTCTAGTAACTGCAGGTCTATTTGTTAGGTGCAAAACCCACTTTTTTTACATATACATTTCAATAGGGTTCTTTTTCAAAATTTTTCCCAGTCCAGCTTTGTTGACATAGCCCCTTGCAGTAAAATTTGAATACAGCAATTTTGTAGTCACCACAGGTTTATAGGTGCCAAAAACCTTTTTTTATCCCGTAACATTTCAATCGTATTTTTTTCACTTTGGCCCCAGGCCGCTTTTTGATGAGCCACCTTGCAGTTCATTTTTAATCCCCAACTTTGTAGTCACCACAGGTTACGAAAGGTGCCAAAAAAAACCTTTTATTAAACCCTAACATTTAGACAGGTTTTTTTTTCACTTCTTGTCATCAAGCTTTGTTGTAGAGCTATTTTCAGTTTAAATTTTAAAACAGCAATTTTTTAGTCACCACAGGTGAATTGATAGGTGCCAAAAAATACCTTTTATTATCGTAAACATTTCAGATACGTGTTTTTTTCACTTGGCGCAGGGCAGCTTTGTTGATGTAGAGCCACCTTGCAGTTAAATTTGAATCAGCAAACTTTGTTCAGTCACACAGGTGTATCTGGATAGGTACCAAAATACCCTTTTTATTATCTGAATACATTTCAGACAGGTTTTTTTTTCACTTTGGTCAATCAAGCTTGTTGATGAGCTACTTTGCAGTGTTAAACACTTGAATAGACAAGCAACTTTGTAGTCACCACAGAGTGAATTGATAGGTGCCAAAAATACCGTTTATTATCCGTTATACATTTCAGACAGGTGTTTTTTCATTTCGGTCAGTCATAGCTTTGTTGATAGGAGTACTTTGCAGTAAAATTTGATACAGCAATTGTGTAGTCACCCCAGGTGAATTGATAGGTGTCAAAAAATACCTTTTATTATACCGTATATTTTTCAGATACGTGTTTTTTTCACTTTTGCGCACTAGGCCAGCTTTGTTGATAGAGCCTACCTTGCAGTAAATTTGTATCCCAGAACTTTGTTTCACCACAGGTGTACGGATAGGTGCCAGAAATTACCTTTTATTACCGTATACATTTTCAGATAGGTGTTTTTTTTCACTTTTGGTCAGTCAAGCTTTGTGATAGAGCTTACTTTGCAGTTAAAATTTGAATACAGCATTTTGTAGTCACCACAGGTGAATTGATAGGTGCCAAAAATACCGTTTATAATTTCTGTATACATTTCAGGGACAGGTGTTTTTTTCACTTTTTGGTCAGTCATGCTTTGTTAGTATAGAGCTACTTTGCATTAAATTTGAATACGCAATTTTATAGTCACCACTGGTGAATTGATAGGTGACAAAAATTCCTTTTTTTTATTCGTATACTTTTCAGATACGTGTTTTTTTCAATTAGCGAGAGGCCAGCTTTGTTGATTAGAAGCCACCTTGCAGTGTTAAATTTGAATCCAGCAACTTTGTAGTCACCGACATGTGTACTGATAGGTGCCCAAGAATCACCTTTTATTATCCGATTTTCCATTTCAGATAGGTGTTTTTTTCAGACTTTTGTCAGTCAATGCTTTGTTGATGTGGTACCCTTTGCAGTTAACATTTTGAATACAGCAATTTTTGTAGTCACCACAGGTCGAATGTTAGGTGCCAAAACAATACTTTTATTATCCGTAAACATTTCTAGATACGTGTTTTTTTTTTTCATCTTTGGCGAAGGCCAGCTTTGTTGATAGAGCCACCTTAGCAGTTTTAAATTGAATCCAGCTAACTTTGTAGTCACACATAGGCTGTACTGATAGGTACAAAATACCTTTTATTATCTGTATAACATTTCAGACAGGTGTTTTTTTTCACTTTTGGTCAATCAAGCTTTGTTGATAGAGAATACTTTGCAGTTAAACTTGAATACAGCAACTTTTTAGGTCACCACAGGTGAATGATAGTAGTGCCAAATACCGTTTATTATCCGTATACATTTCAGACAGGTGTGTTTTTTCACTTTCGGTCAGTTCAAAGCTTTGTTGATAGAGATACTTTGCAGTAAAATTTGATAACAGCAATTTTGTAGTCACAAAGGTGGAATTGATAGGTGTCAAAAAAATTCCTTTTATTATTCCCGTATACTTTTTCAGATACGTGTTTTTTTCATTTTAGCGCAGGACAGCTTTGTTGATAGAGCCACCTGCACGTTAAAAGATTTGGAATCAGCAACTTTGTTAGTACCACTGGTGTACTGATAGGTGCCAGAAATACCTGTGTATTATCGTAAACAGTTTCAGATAGGTGTTTTTTTCACTTTGGTCAGTCCAAGCTTTGTTGTTTGTAGAGCTACTTAGCATGTTAAATTTGAATACAGCAATTTTTAGTCCACCACAAGGTGAATTGATAGGTGCAAACAAATACCGTTTATATCTGTATACATTTCAGACAGGTGTTTTTTTCACTTTTTGAGTCAGTACAAGCTTTTGTTGATAGGCTACTTTGCAGTTAAATTTGAATACAGCAATTTTATCGTGCACCACAGGGTTGAATTGAATAGGTGTCAAAAAATACCCTTTTATTATCCCGTATACTTTTCAGATACGTGTTTTTTTTCACGCTTTTAGGTGCGAGGCCAAGCTTGTGTAGTGACCACCTTGCAGTTAAATTTGAATCCGCAGGCCAACTTTTGTGTCACCACAGGTGAATTGATAGGTTGCCAGAATTACTTTTTATTATCCGTATACATTTCAGAATAGGTGTTTTTTTCACTTGTTGGTCAGTCAAGCTTTGTTGATAGAGACTACTTTGCAGTTAATTTGAATACGACAATTTTTAGTCACAACAGGTGAATTGATAGGTGTCAAAAATACCTTTTATTATCCGGTATAGCTTTTCAGATACGTGTTTTTTTCACTTTAGCGCAGGCCCAGCTGTGATTAGAGCCACTTGCAGTTAAATTTGAATCCAGCAAAACTTTTTTTAGTCACCACAGGTGTACTGATAGTTTCGGCTGCCCAGAAGAAATACCTTTTAATATCCGTATACATTTTCAGACAGGTGTTTTTTTCACTTTTTTAGGTCAGGTCAAGCTTTTGATGATCAGAGCTACTTTGCAGTTAAATTTGAATACAAGCAATTTTGTAGTCACCACAGGTGGATTGATTGGTGTCAAAAAATACCTTTATTATTCGGTATATTTTCAGATACGTGTTTTTTTCACTTTGCGCAGGCCAGCCTTTGTTTGATAGAGCCACTTGCAGTCTAAATTTGTGTTCCGAACTTGTGTATAGTCAACAAAGGTGTACTGATAGGTGCCAGAAATACCTTTTATTATCCGTATACATTCAGACAGGTGTTTTTTTCACTTTGTGGTCGAGTCAAGCTTTGTTGATAGAGCTACTTTGCAGTTAATTTTGAATACAGCAATTTTATAGTCACCAACAGGTGAATTGATAGGTGCAAAAAATACCGTTTATTATTCTGTATACGTTTCAGACAGGTGTTTTTTATACACGTTTTGGTCAGTCAAAGCTTTGTTGATAGAGCTACTTTGCAGTTAAATTTGATGTACAGCAATTTTGTAGTACACACAGGTGAATTGATAGTGTCAAAAAATACTTTTATTATCCAGTATAATTTTCAGATACGTGTTTTTTCACTTTGGCGCGGGCCAGCTTTGTTGATAGAGTCACCTTGCAGATTTAAATTGTATCAGAACAACTTGATAGTCCACCACAGGTTTGTACTGATAGGGCAGAGAAATACCTTTTATATCCGTATACATTCAGACAGGTGTTTTTTTTCACTTTGGTCAGTTCAAGCTTTGGGTGATAGAGTCTACTTTCGCAGTGTTAAATTTGAAATACAGCAATGTAGTAGTCACCACAGTGAACTGATAGGTGCCAAAAATACGTTTATTATCTGTTATACATCTTCAGAACAGGTGTTTTTTTCACTTTTTGGTGTCAGTCAAGCTTTGTTTATAGAGCTACTTTGCAGTTAATTTGAATACAGCAATTTTGTAGTCACCGCACAGGTGAATGATAGGTGCTAAAAAACAAAAAATTACCTATTATTTATCCCGTATACATTTTCAGATACGTGGTTTTTTCACTTTGGAGCGGCCAGCTTTGTTGATTAGAGCCACCTTGCAGATAAATTTTGAATCCAGGCAAAACTTTGTAGTCACACAGGTGTCTGATAGGTGGCCAAAATACCTTTACTATCCTATACATTTCAGACAGGTGTTTTTTTTTCATTTTGGTCAGTCAAGCTTTGTTGATAGAGCTACGTAAGCACTTAAATATAAATCAGCAATTTGTTTTGAATTTGAGGGATTTGTAAGCTGTGATTTGCGTCTGTAATAAGAGACTTTCCAAAAACCTCATCCATACCTCTCAAAAATTTTAGCTTTCTGAACACTGGAGCGAAATTCAGGTGGTAAAGGAGCAAGAGGGGTGGTAGGACATGGAGTAGAGGTCGAGAGAATGGTGCATCCTTCCTAGTGCTGGCGACAACCAGCTTGCAGCGGATCGTCAGATGCAGGACCGTCAGGGACTGTCATCGCTGGGTCAGGGCCCTGTGAATTCGTAACAAACAGCGTCGCCAATCTGTTCTTCAGTGGTTAATGCAACCTGACATCCAGCAGTTTACCTCCTCGTCCTCCCAGTTCACGCGGCCACAAATGTCGTCATCGCATCCAATCTGCATCCGTCAACATGAAGCGAAGGCAGCCCAAAGTGTTCAACTCGTGTACCAATCACTGTGGATAATCCATTTTTGAAGACCTCTTTGATGACAAAATGCTTGTGTTGGGGTTTCAGAAGGCATGTTAAAAGATCAAGAAGGCAAAGATGATGAATTTTCTTGCTCTGACGGCCCAGTTACTGATTCATCAGAGAGGAGAAGGAAGCGGTCAATCGGCAAAAATCACGGTCGATCTCTTGCGGTCGGAAACACCTTGCAGTCCCTCTTGCTTGTAGCCCGCAGCTCCTGGATGCAGAAGTGTCAGGAAGACGAAGTCACCTGTGTTGATGTTGATTGGATGACGACATTGCGGATTCCAACGTGGTCTTTTCAGCAGAGTTTTGCTTGCGAGCGCTTCATTACTGGACGAGGAGGAAGTACGTTGGGGTACTGTGTCAGTTACGGGTCCGCCTCAAAAAGGGGAGAGGGCGTGGGTCGCAGAAGCCTGCTGATTATGATTCCGCCAGCCTCCAACGGTCAGCGGAAACCCCACTCCTTCGCTTATCGCTGTCAAAAAGGTCCAGGACCTCTCAAGCTGGGCTTCTTTGAGCAAGCCTCTGATTCACCCAGCGGATGTCAATGCCCCCTTTGCCGTAAACGCATAAGTAGAGCAAGAATCTTAGGTGTTTAACCACCCACCAACAGTGTCTAGTCACATGCAGCGGATTGCATGTGTTGAATGGAGGCAACACTTGGCCAAAAAAGGCTCTAAGGACGACGCCGGGCCCTGCAACACTGTCACACCCTCTGTCTCCGCTCCTCCTCCTCCGCCACCAACCCAAAGCGTTCGTCTAAGATGCCCATGTCTCTCAGATTTCATGATCAGGGTTCGCTCTCCGTTCAGCCTCCACCGTCGTCGGAGTACCATCAGCACCACCAGAGACCCATCCTACCCCTTCTCCTCTCCGCAGTTGACGACCTTGCACGGCCATGCAGCGGCCAGTCTAGCAGACTGCCTTCTGTCTTTTCCCAGGTTTGGGAGCTGATGAAACACTTTAACCCCAAAACCATCCAAAGCCAAATGCCTGAATGTCGCATTGCCAGGCCTATTGGCATTGGAAATATTGCTTTCACGTTCTGGTGGACAAGGATGGGTTCAGCCACGTCATGGCCCCTTGGCCTGCCCCCAATAGCATGATTTTGCCGAAGCAGGCAGTTTTTTTGCCAGAAAAAAGCCGTCCCTGCCTGGCCAGCACGTGTCATCTAAAATTTTCAAGCGCGATGTCTGCTTCTGTGGCCGGAAAAAGTTCCATCTGATCCACCGACACATGGACTAGTAAGGCCACGGCCAAGGCCGCTATATATCTGTGTACAGCTCGCGGGTGGATGTCTCTCGGGGGTGACGGTGGCTCTCAGGTCGGCGCACGCTCTTCAAAACCGCAGGGGATGGTGGCAGGGCTCTTTCACCAAGGTTTGGAGGCATCAGTGCCCAGAGAACCAGCCGTGTTGATAAATAAATCTGTCTTGGAGACCTGTCCACACCACAGGTCAGGAGCTGTGGACGGCTCTCCGCAACGAGACCGAGCGACTGGCTGGGTGACAAGAGCTTTGTTGCCAGGGAAGGTGGTGTGCTGATAACGGGGACAATCTGCTGGCCGCCCTTAAGTTGGTAGGCTGGGAGCAAATCCTTGCATGGCACTGTCATGAACTTGTCGTCCAGAAATTTCTAAAAGAGCTACCTGGGTCCTGGACTGCTTGCTGAGAAGGGCTTCGAGGTATGAGTTCGCACTTCCGCCGTTCGGTAACCTGCTCTCGTCCCGCCTGGCTCGCGTGTTTGCAGCGTCAGATCGGCCTCCCCGTCAACTGTTCTATTGTTGAGTGGCAACACGGCTGGGGAATTCCACCCTCCAATGACCCTCCAGCGATTGTGGCAGAGCGCAATGCCATTACGCAGTACGATGTGACACCATGGCCTCCTGACAAGCAGCGGTTCGGACCTCGGGGTGTTGAACCACCGAGAGTGGAGGGCAAGTGAAAGAGCTCTGCACCCATTCTTGCCAGTTTGAGAAGCGCCAAACAAAATGGTCAGTGCGGGACAATGCCCTTGTCAGCATGAACATTGTGGTGATCTTAGTTCGGGAAACGATCGTTGGGACACTCTGAAACAACAAGGTCCCGCCAGCAATGGAGGAGGAGACGGACACAGATGCGGACACGGAGCCTTTCTCTCCGTCAAATCCACAAGGCCCGACAGTTTCACAATTTCATCGGTCTTCATTAGGCAGTGGTTCGGGGTCCAGAGCTAGTGCAAGATGGCGCATCAGCTCTCAGGGTGCATCATCTCAGGCAAGTCAGGGCTGTGTTGAAGCTGTGCCGGAGGCAGCGGAGGAGGAGGAGGAGGAGGAGGAGGTATTCCTAGACACCGATGTTACCGACGTCCCTGCCTGGAAAAGAGAGTGGCGTGAATTTGAGGCGGAGGAGGAAGATGAGGAAGATTAGTTTGCTAGTGCCCCTCGACCTAGAGGCTTGGGAAATCAAGGCTCCATCTCTCACATGAGTGGTTGGATGCTCCATTTCCTCCAACATGATCCTCGCATTAAGGCCATCAAAAATGAACAACAGTTACTGGGTGGCCACCCTCACTGGATCCGGTACAAAACAAAACTCAGCACTTTCCTTCCACCCACCCAATAGAGAGTAAAATGCAGGAAAAGGAGACCTTGCTGATTGATCAACTGGAGAGACATCTGTTGCGTCTGCTTCACGTTCCTCAAATGTCACGGTGGAACAACTTCAGCGACGTGACAGCAGTAGAGTGCCAAGTAGCCATAGCGGCAGCAGCAGCAGGCAAGGTGGCAGAAGCCTAATGGGTGACCTCTGGCAATCTTTATTTACCACCTCACCAACGCATGCAATACAGGGCACACATCCAACACACAGAGACCAGCTTAAGATCATGGTGCACGACTATCTGCATCTCAACACCAATGTTTTTGTAGGTGTTCCAGACCCAATACACTTCTGGGTATCCAAAATGGACGAATGGCCCGAGCTCGCTCGCCACGCCATAGAGGTATTGTCCTGCCCAGCAGCCAGCGTCATATCTAAGCAGACCTTCAGCACAGCTGGAGGAGTCATTACAGACAAACGCATCCGGCTTTCCACAGATAATGTGGATCATTTGACTTTCATCAAGATGAATCAGGCATGGATCTCTGATGATGTTGTGGCCCCAATTGCCGAGGGTCCCGATTAGTTGCCGGTCTTTACTTTTCACCCCTCTTCAAACAAAAATTGGTTTTTGAAAACTTTTTTTTTTTAAAATTTTCTTTTCTTACTGCAATTTTTATTTCTTTTCCAACCCGTTATTTTGCTGGTTTTTGTGGAGGAGAGAAAAGACAACAAGGTTTCATGAAAACCTATTCCATTTACTCCCCCTTTACTTTAGAATTTTCACATTGTCAATGGTTTTGGGGGCAGGTTGCTGGAAACAGTATAATTATGGTCCTTTGGAAAAGAAAAATGGGTTTAAGTGGCATTTCTCCTCACAATTTTTAAATTGTGGTGGAAGTCATATTTATAATTTTTGGGGGGGCTGTTGCGTGAGATACAGCTAAATTATGGGCTTTGGAACAGAAATGTGACTTTAAGTGGCTTTCTCCCTCACAATTTTTAATAGTGGTGAGAAGTCTATTTTTAAAATTTTTGGGGGTCATTTTGTGTGAGAAAACCCCCCCCCGCCCAAAAATTTGGTCCCCCCTTTGGAAATGAAGGGTTCAAGGGGGTTTTTTTCCCCTCACAATTTTTTTAGTGGTGGAAGTATATTTTAATTTTTTGGGTCATGCTGCTTTGAAATGAGCAATACTACAAAGGGCCTATTCTAAATTTTTTTGGGTTCTCAGACATTTTTTTCTTCCCCAATTGTCAAAATGGCTCAAGGGTCTTTTTGAAAATTTTTGGGGGCATTTTGCTGTGACATGCGCTATAACAAGTCTATTATAAAAAAAAAGTTTTTTTAACAGACATTTGTTTTTCACATATTGTCAAAAGTGCTCATGGAGTCATGATTTGAATTTTTGGGGGGCATTTTGCTGTGAAATGACAGCTAGACTACAGGTCCTTTTGTAAAAAAATGTTGTTTCTAAACAGAAATTTGTTTTCCCACAATGTCAAGAGTGGCTCAAGGGTGATGTGCTGTCAGAAAACAGGAATAGGTAGGACACTGTTAATGTGAAACATATTGCAAAATGATTGTTTTTGCAAGATCTTTAACATAGCTGCAATAACTGTATTGAGACAAACCATTTTAATACAATCAAAAAAGAGAAACAAAGAATGGTTGGGATTTCCAATCCTATTTTATAAATGTGTTTTCTAGAATTAAACTACTAAAAAAGGACTTTGTATGTACAAAAATAGCTGGTAAAAAAATTCCCTCTGAATTGTACAATGGAGGTACAGGAAAGAAAAACTTGATCAGATTGTAGGTTGATTCATGGTATTGAGTTATGGAGCACAGGACAGAGAACAAAGTACAGAGGGACAATTTCCTCCAGCAGGTGAGTAGAAATGAGGGAAAAAGGATGCCAAGAAAAAGGGGGCACACCTGGGTGGAACTGGAGAGTTACACCAGTATTTCCAAGTGGGAATCTCAATTGGTCCGCACTCATACGGGGGGCAAGCGTCTACCCAGGGTCTGGACCTGTGTATGAGGAGGCTGCGAGGGTCTTCCTCACACTTCCGCTTTCGCATCTGCTTCTCAGCACCGGATTTTTTCGTTGCTGCGTCATATTAAGGGCATTTTTACCGTGTTAATAGATGACGGCATCAGCACCAGATGGGCTCCTCAAAGCACCCAACAGTATCTCGGCCCTGGCAGCTGAACCTGCGTGTTAATTGGATGACTAGACGTAGCCTGGGCTACTCACCGCACCATGTAAGTCTGTCCCTGGCCAGCTCGGACTCCGTGTTAACAGATGGCTGACGGCTGCACTGGCTAAATTGACGTTAGGGGCAACTCAGGAGACTTCAAATTTCTCTAAAAATTCGGTGAGGTGGATTTCTGTGAGGTTAAGTAGTGTAAAAAAAGGGCCCCAGGGGTGGACACAAATTGCACCAATTTGGGCTTAAAATTTTCTGGGGCGGGAGCACTATGGGGTGCATCATTTGTTCTCCAGGGGAGTCTGTCCCTAATCATTGAAGAAGGATGGATGTTGGAGGAAAAAATGAAACCATTGAATTGATTGGCTGAATCACTCTCAGAAGCCAGGAGGGCAAATGTCTTTCTCAATAAGAAGTGTTTTGGGGATGGATTAGGGACATTAGTATTAACTTATGGTGTGTGTCGGAGACGCACGAATTAAACACTTCTACACGTGTAAAAATACCTTTAAACTGCAGGGGAGGGGGTGTATGTTGTATGTTATCACCCTTGAAAAAAAAGCCAAAATGATAATAATTTAAAAAACTATAATTAAACTTAACTAAAATATAATTATGTAAAACAAATGTCAGTTACCAAAAATATACTAAATGAGAGTCATTGTACAAAAATCGAATAGTGCCCACTTTGTGATCTGTTGGGTCAAACAGGTTCAGGGGTCATTCTGACGTACAGGACGGATATAGTCAATGTTCAGTGAAAACTTAAATCGGTGGTTTGAAAGGACTCCTTTTCCCAGCACCTTTTTAAAATCTGTGGGTTCAGACAGGTTTAATGGTCATTCTGCGGCCTACAGCGGACAGATCTGTCTATGTCAGTGGACCCTAAAATCTCGCTCCGCGCGCGCGGCGCGTCTCTCGTCTCACCTTTTTTATGGTCACTTTTTAAATTGTCGGTTAATGCAGGTTTGGGGCTCAATGCTGTGGCCAAGGACACAGGTATAGTCAATGTCAGTGAAACTAAATCTGGTGGTTGCACTACTCCTTTTTCCGGAAAATTTTTTAATCTCGGGGTCCGGACCGCGTTTAATGGTCATTCCTGCGGAAAGGCTATGATATATTCAAATGTACAATGTTCAACTAATATGGTGGTTGAAAGACTCATTTTTCGGCAAATTAGTTTCTATCTGGGGGTCATGCAGGTTTGGGGCTTTTGGCTGGATCGACCCAGGTCACGCAGAGATGCCGAAACGCGTCAAGGTAATGTGTCAATGTCCAGTTCAACTTTAAATGGTGGTTGATAAGAATTGAAAAGGGACTCCTTTTACCGGCACTTTTTAATCTGTGGGTCAGGACAGGTTTAATGGTCATACTGCGGTACAGGACAGAAATAGTTAATGTCCAGTTAATCTAAAATGGTGGTTGGAAAGACTCCTTTTTCCAGGCACTTTTTTAATTGGGGTAGCGAGGTTTGGGGCTCTGCTGCGTTCCAGGACAGGGATATTCAATTCCAGTTACAAGTAAAATGATGGTTCAAATCATACTGCCTTCTGGCACTTTTTTAATTTGTGGGTCATGCAGGTTTTAAGGGGGTCATGCTGTGGTGGCAAGAAAGGATTAGTGAATGGTCTGTGAGTTTTTTTCTGGGGCTTTTTTATAAACCTAAGTGTGTTGCCTAAGATGTAGGCCCGTTATCATTTGGACTGTTCGTGGATGTTAATTCCAGCTTCTCCATCCTGTTTTGGGTTGATAAGTATGACGGTGTTGTTCCTCTCCCATCGACTGTACTGGTCATCGGCGAAAAATCTATTATCGACTATAGATATCTTATTGTTTAATTGCCAATATCGACTATCGACCCGATGACGATAGTCAACGTAATCTCTCATCACTATATTTCAGCTCTTATTATGCAGCCTCTCTGCAAATACTTCTCTGCAAGCAAACCTTAAGCCTCTGAGCACTTCAGGCCACCAAATTTATCCTCTACTGCTCCCTATAATTATAGTCATACTCTGCTACCACCATATCACCTTACTGACAGTGCCCACTACAATTCCATTCTTATCTCCGATCCCTAGACGTGATCTGTATGACTAAGGTCGTCAAGCCACCAAAAACATCTCATCAATCCATGATCACCAGACCATCCGAGATCCTTTGCCAGCAATAACTAATACTTGAATTGTATGGACTGTATATTGGTTCACACTGTAAATTATAATTCACTTGAACGCAAAGCTGGTTAGCTGTGGATCTTTCATGAGTTGAAGGGAATTGTTTAACTCAGATTTTTATGTTCAACACATTTTTTAGGAATTTTTGGTTATTTTTTTTTTTCATTTTCCATAAAACTTTCAATATTTTTTAATAATTCTTAAGTCCGGCAGTTTTCACTTTGGCCACTAAGCCTAATAATAGTTGTCTGCTCATTATCAGCACAGAGGGTCAAACTGAAAGGAGACACCAGGGTGAATAGATAACACAGGATCCACCAGTCACAAGAGGAGATAGTCCAGTACACCCTTTCCCACCTCCCTGCACACTGTTTTTCTTCCCAGGTCACAGAGCATGACTAGAAAACTACCCTAATAGGGGGTCAATGGACTGGGTCAGTCTTAAGTCTCCTATGTGCCTGAAACTGCTGTAAAGCATCTCTTTTGATTTGGGCTGTTAAAGCAGTGCAAAAAAGGGCCTAGTGGCCAAAGGGGAAAACTGCAAGTTTAAGAATTATTAAAAAACGTTGAAAGTGATATGAAAAATAAAAAAAAAACAGCCAAAAATTCCTAAAAAATGTGTTTAACATAAAAACGTTACTTAAACAATGACTCATTTTTTGATGAGATTTCAGGTAGTCTCAGTCACTATCCATATAAAGTCAATTTCTAAATTGCAGTACAGCCTACGTTGTCTATCATATCTTCAGTTCTGAGTGCAGCAAGTCTTATGTGGGGCGCAGCACATGAAAATTAAAAGTTAGGCCCGGTTCACACGGCTTATTCAAGCCGTAATTGCGGGACGGATCCCGCCCGTAATCTGGCTTGAATAAGGGGCGGGGGCGCGTCGGGGGAGCTGCCCGCCGGCCCCATAGACAATGCATTATTTACGCCGCGTACGCGCCGTAAATAATGTGCATGTCACTTTTTACCCCTGCGGCGGATTCGCCGAGCGGGGAGGAGCGACGGAATCCATAGTTCTCTATGAGAACTGTGGATTACCGTAGTTACTGGGACGGATTGGAGCCGTACTGAAGCGCAAATATGGCGTGCAGTACGGCTCCAATCCGTCCCAGAATAAGCCGTGTGAACGAGGCCTTAGAATGCAGGCACATATCAGAGATGCCAGCAACGCTAAGACACATAGGGCGACATGTATGAACGGGCTTTTCACCTGTTTTTTGGAGTAACCTGCACCTTCCGGCCCGAATCCCCCTGTCGGACGCAGGGATGCGGTGTTAGGCGCAGCGTTCGCCACTTTCAGCTGCGCGGGCAATGGGCGCAGTGTAGGCGTTCCGGGGCGGGACGCGGCGCACTCGAAAACTCCGAGGCATGTACGAGGCAAGGTTGGTGCTTTTTTTATTTTTCTATCTGGATTATGGAGGTCTGTTTTTATGGGAGAATTGGAGACGGTGTATTATAAAATGATTTCACCACCAATACTGCAAAAACAGAACTGTTGGGCACTGAATAAATCCAAGCAAATCCAAGCACTCTCTATAATATATATCCATGTATATGAGAGTTAGGCATTATGTGGTCCTGCAAATGTCAGCTTCTGGGTGTGGGTAAGATGCAGCCAGCAATACCAAACTTCCTAACTGTTGCAAATCATGGCACATAGCATATCATTGGTAGTGTATGTATTGCACCTATCAATGCGCACAACATGTAGGTGCATTGCATAAACTAGTAATGATATGTTATGCGCCTCCGTTGTGCAATGTGCCTCGATAGGCGCATTACTTACAATACCAATGATATGCTATGCGTTATGGAGGCGCATAGCGTATAATTGTTAGCGCATTTCAATGTGTCATGCCCGGAGTATAATGTGCCTAGTTTTGGTGTAGTGTTATGGATGGTAATTACAGCTTCTCCTCACCTGTACAGGTTTAAAAATTAACCCGAACATCTTCTCCCATTGACTTTCATGAGGTTCGACGTTCGAGTTCGACTCGAACTTCAAAACAAACTTCTCAAAGTTCGAGGTTCGACTTGAACTCTAACATTTTTGTAACGGACCGGGGTAGTGGATCCACTGGGCCCCCTGCAAGCGGTGGTACGGGTCACATCAGGGAGCGGAGTCTAAGTGGGTCCCGGTTTTCACCAGAGCCCGCCGCAAAGCGGAATGGACTTGTTGCGGTGGGATTCCACCAGGTCGCTACCCCTGAGGTGGCTTGCTTGCGGTGGTAGCCGAGGTGCAGCGTAGAGCAGAATCGACAGGCAAACTCGTAGTCGGGGACGGGCCAGAAGGTCAGGGCAGGCAGCGAAGGTTCGTGGTCGGAAGACGTAAGCCGGAGGGACTGGTACATGGAAACGGCAACCGGAACACAGAAAAGGCTTCCTCGCATAGGGTATGGGCTCTATGGATTCGGCAAGGTGCTTCCGGGAGGTGGAGCAATATATAGGGTCAGTGGCCGGCATAGCCAATTACCAGCGCACTGGGCCCTTAAATCCGGGAGAGCCGGCGCGCACGCCCCCTAAGGAGCTGGGCCGCGCGCACCGGCCGGCAGACAGGCGCGGGGAAGCAGGAGCGTGGTCGGGTAAGTGACTGCGCCCGAACGAGCGAGTGTGGCCGCGTATCGCGGTGCTGCTCGGTACGGGCGCAAGGAGGGATCCCGGGGACCGAGCGCAACTCGTGACAATTTTACTGTTCACTCATCACTATTGATAAGTAAAATTTAGGTTCACGTGTGAAAGGACCATATGTTTTATCTGCTGAAAGTAGGTTGTAGGTCGGCACAAACATCCAATATTAACAGGAGGAAAAGAAGAAAAGATTAACCATCTCAAAAGCGATCAAATTATGAAAAAGCATATTATTATGGTTACAAACGCATGTCTTTTGAAGGTTATTACTTGCTATATTGTCATTTGTTGGATTTAGCTTTATGTGTAAAAAGACCATAAAACTCTCGTGATGAAAGTAGATTGTAGCTTTTTACATAAAGAACATTTTCTCAGAAGAAAAGGAGGAACACATGATCTGACAAGTGATCAAATTATGAAAAAAACACGTCTATTGTTAGATATAATTGCAGATTTTTTGAAAGTCAACAACTTGCTTTCTCTTTGGTCAAATTTCGCTTCATCTATAAAAGAGCTATACATCTTAGCTGCTGAATGTAGATTGTAGCTCTCCACATGAAGCTGATATCTACAGGAGGGAACATAAGTGATCTGAGAAATGAATACATGCTAAAAAAAATGGTTAAATGGATATCTTTTGAGCGTTAACGACTCCCTATATCAATTGGTTGAATTTAGCTTCATGTATGAAAGGACAATAAGTTAGATATGTAGATAGTACTTTAGCTCTCCACCTAGAGCACATATCCACAGGAGGAGACAAGTGGTCTCACAGAGGATCATCTTATGGAAAAACTATTGTCTATTGTTACATATAATTGCATGTTTTTCAAAAATTAACAACTTGAGTTATCATCAATTGGTTGAATTTGGCTACACATTGTGGCAGAGTGATCTTGTAAGGTTATAGGACTCTGCCAATGGGTCGAATTCAGCGGGATACCTGCTACATGCGTGCCACCAAAAACCTGGGTTCGATGGGGGAAGGAAACTAATTGGTGTCAGTAACAATAGGACAGACACAGGTAGCTAGTTTGGCTGCCTTGCAGCCAGGTATAGGTTTCCTTTCCTGGGACGGTCATAGCGTTGGGTGGGAGGTCGTCCCCACGTTCCAGGCCAGATTTTGGGCAAGTCCCTGGATGGCTAGAAAAGGCACGGGCCTGCAGGTGTTAAGGGAGCATGGTCTTCTACCTGGCAGTGGAGCAGTAGTGGAGCTAGAGAGCTCTGGCCCCGGAGGCTTGAGGGAAGCCAATCAGATACAGAAAGGATACTGTTATTGTGTGGTGCTGGACAGCAGGTACAGACCACAGACAGAGAGGGTCTCTATGTATAGCTAGTGGCTGGACGGCCTAGGATTTTATTTATATTTTATCCTGTATAACCTGTGCCTCAATAAAGCTGGCTGAGGCCAGTTTAAAACTACCTGCTTGCAGTTGGAGTTAAGTTTGTGCCATTCCGCTTACCAAACCGGCGATCTGCCGAGCTAAAGACCCCTGAGACTGTCCAAGATGGCGGCTGGACGAGTTTGAGTCATCACAACATGTAAAAGGACCATATAGCTCAGCTGCTTAAGTTAGCTCCCCACATAAAGCTGATATTCACAGAAGGAAAGACATATGATCACTAGAGATGACCGAGCAGTAAAAAGTTCTAGTTCGATTAGAACCTCGAACTTTAGTGTGTTTGGTTCGAGGTTCTATTCGAACTAGAACTTGAACCCCATTAAATTCAATGGGAGAAGATGCTCTGGTTATATATAGGTTTATAAGATAGTGGAGAGGAGCTGAGCTCTGTGATATATAGGGTTATATGATTGAGGAGAGAAGCTAAGTTCTGTGATATATAGGGTTATATGATAGAGGGAGAGGAGCTGGGCTCTGTGATATATAGGCTTATATGATAGAGGAGAGAAGCTGAGCTCTGTGATATATAGGGTTATATGATAGAGGAGAGAAGCTAAGCTCTGTGATATGTGCCTTGAATTTTATTATACCTGTCATTACACCTTTAAGTCCATTTTAAGAGTTTGACTGGCAAGGAAGGATGTACGGATTCAGAGAAATTAACTTTCTGGCTTAATGCCTCAATGCCAAACCAAAATTAAACTACAATTCTTGTTAGTGTCTTTAATGATGCAATGACCAGCATCCAGTAAAAAAAAAAAATGCTCAGTAAGCTGTATTGCGGTACATTGTCTTGATATAATTGTAGATGGTGAGGTTATAAAAAGGGGTCAGTTAATCCTGTGCAATATCAAATCTGGATTAAAGAAAGTGATGTGACATTGAAGACAATGAAGAAGTGACATTGAAGAGTGAAAACGGGAGGGTAAGAATTAATAGGCAAGTGGTGATCAGAATATCTATCAGTAACAGCACAGCTCACCTTGTATAACTTATTGTCTATTCTTTTAAAAGCTGCACATACATCAGTATCTGGGTAAACTGGGGAAAAAAAACAAAAAAGGTGTAAGAAAGTGGGATGACGATGGAGTCAGCCATGACCACACCAAAAAGATGGAGATAACCAATAATATGACATATAATCTCCAATAATTACCACTGGAAATCAGATAGAGGCATCAAAGAGGCTTCTTACTGGTTCCGGAGTAAAGTTATATCAGTTCCGAAGAGCTTCTGGACTCTTTGATGGTCACCAGAAAATTTAAACAATGCCTCTTGTAGTCCACCCTGGCTTTATAAAGAGGCCCAACTAAAAATGAAATCATCTCATGGTGGTGAGCAATAACAGATAGATACACCTATCCTCAGCTTCCTCTGCTCCTTTGTTCCAGTGCTGGCTTCATCCTGTCTTCTATTTACTACCTTGTTCTTCCAAACGGGGCATTACCACTGCAGCCACCAATTGGCACATGCCAATTGCTCGGAATTGAACAACTCCGAATGGTGAGGAAAGCAAAGACATATGACCACTACAGCCAATCAGTGGCTGCAGCAGTGACGACCCAATCAGAAGAAGAAAAAATTAAACAGAACACCGGGGAGAGCCGGAGCCTGAATCGGAAGAAGGTGAGGATCGGTTTATTTTTTTCATTGACCATCAGCACTAGATTATTTAATTTTGTATGAACTAGACAACTAATAAAGACACTGTAGACTACAGACAGGGGGCTCATTCCGTAGCTTCTGGTGACCATCAAATACAGAAGGTCTTCAAAACTGATATAAATCATACTTAGAGATGGGCGAATTGATTTTAACGAAGTGGAATTCGTTTAGAATTTCAGGAAAACTTTGGTTCTGAACGAAGTCGAAGTTTGAACGGGTGAACGAAATGTGCTTTTGATTGATAAAATGGCTGCGAGCACATGGCGTTACAGTGGGCAAAGCACTCTGGGGAAAAGAAGGGCATAGCCTGCATGACATGTGGCAGAGATGAAGCCAATCAGAGACGGCGGGATTCTGTGACGTCACCGCACTATATAAGTCCGGGCGCGACGCGGGGAGCTCACACTCCTCTCACTGTACTGATCAGGGAAGGTGCTGCTGCGGCTGATAGCTCTTACTGAAGAACTGATTTTTATACAGCGATTTTTGTGGGGTGTCTCAGCTTGTCTCAGAGACTGCTTCTCTTAATGTTCTATTTCTGATTTTTTGGAGTATTGGATCTGAAGTCCAGTGTGCGTCCACTGCCGTTACATATACATTTTAAATCCTATCTGCTCACCCGCACATTGAAATATCCAAGGGGGATCTAAGCCAGTTCCTGTTGTATTCATTTAAAGAAACAGCGTTTTTACAATACAAATACCACTTCATTTTTTTGGCTGCCCAAATTCTTTTGCGCAATTTACATCCAGGGGTTAATTAAGCGTTGTTTCTGCTTGGTGACATCCAAGAAACCCGTCTTTTTCACCGCCAAAAAATACAATTTTCCTGTAGCCTAAATTTACAAGCGAAGGTTAATTAAAATTTTTTCTCTTGTTGTTTTAGCGTAAAAAAACACGCAATTGTAACACTCTACAAACCAAGTCGTTTGTGGCTGCTCAATTCTTTTGCGCAATTACATCCAGGGGTTAATTAAGGGGTTGTTCTGCTGCTGTGGTGACTCCAAGAAACCGTCTTTTTCACTGCCAAAAATTAAAATTTTCCTATACCATAATTCACAAGCAAAGGTTAATTAAAATTTTTTCTCTTGCTGTGTAGCGTAAAAAAAACACGCAATTGTAACACGCTACAGAGCTAGCAGTTTGTGGCTGCTCAATTCTTTTGCGCAATTTACATCCAGGGGTCAATTAAGCGTTAATCTGCTGCTGTGGTGACAAAAATAAACCGTCTTTTTCACCACCAAAAATTACAATTTTCCTGTAGCATAATTCACAAGCAAAGGTTAATTACAATTTGTTCTCTTGTTGTGTAGTGTAGAAAACACGCCATTGTAACACGCTTCAAAGCTAGTACTTTGTGGCTTCTCAATACTTTTGCGCAATTTACATCCAGGGGTTGGTTTAGGGTTGTTTTTCTGCTGTGGTGACTCTTAGAAACCGTCTTTTTCACCGCCAAAAAATACAATTTTCCTGTAGCCTAATTCACAAGCGAAGGGTTTAATTACAATTTTTTCTCTTGTTGTGTAGCGTAGGGAAAAAACACGCAATTGTAACACGCTACAAAGCTAGTAGTATGTGGCTGCTCAATTCTTTTGCGCAATTTACATCCAGGGGTTAATTAAGCGTTGTTCTGCTGCTGTGGTGACTCCAAGAAACCGTCTTTTTCACCGCCAAAAATAACAATTTTCCTGGACCATAATTCACAAGCAAAGGTTAATTACAATTTTTTTCTCATGTTGTTTTAGCGTAGAAAACACGCAATTGTAACACGCTACAAAGCTAGCCGTTTTGGCTGCTCAATTCTTTTGCGCAATTTACATCCAGGGGTTAATTAAGCGTTGTTTTTCTGCTGTGGTGACAAAAATAAACCGTCTTTTTCACCGCCAAAAATTTAATTTTCCTGTAACATAATTCACAAGCAAAGGGTTAATTAAGATTTGTTCTGCAGTTGTACTCAGTAAAAGAAACTTTGTTTTTCACCGCCACAGAAGAAATTCTGTAGCATAATTCATATCTGAAGGTTAATTAAGCCTGTTTGTGCTTTTACATTCAGTAAAATACACAGAGTTTTTAAAAGGCACATTCAAATAAATTTTTCCTGCCCATTTGTGGAGCGCAATTTATATCCAAGGGTTACCAAAGCTTGTTACTGGGTTAATTTGGAGTCAAATACAGGGTGTGTATTTATCATATACAGATATCTTCATAAAACAGTGTCTGTACATTTTTAGAACAAACAGTATGTCAGACAGAGAGGTGGCAGGCTCTTCACCTGCGAGTGGCAGAGGCACAAACATTCCAGGCCCAGTTCGCAGCACAGCAAGGGGATGTCGCAGCAGGGGTCACTCGGTGAGGCCACAACTGCCGCTGTCATCTAGCGGCCGTGTGTTGTTCAGCAACCCAATGGTTCTTGATTGGTTGACTAAGTCATCCACTTCCTCCCAGATGACATCTGACAACCCCAGCCAAGAGTCGGTGGGAACGTCAGACACAACTCTTAGTTGGCATGGCCCGGGAGCGGGTCAGCGGACCTCACCTGTCCTGAACCCGCATCTGTCCCATCCGGTTCCCTCAGCCAGAGATCTACTATGTGGTCTGGGCTCAGCGCCACTATATAGCGAGGATGAACAATTTGAGGAGGGCAGTCAGCAGCTACTTGGCAGCGAAGAAATGGGGCCAATATCCCCTGCTTCTTGCAGTAGGTGGCAAAGTATAGATGTGGAGAGTGGCATGGGAGGTCATGTTGTGAGGGGTCAGCCTCTGCATACCAAGACCGGTGATGTGGACAGCAGTGAAGATCAATCAATAATTGATGATGAAGTAGCCGACCGCAATTGGGAGCCGGGTGAACCAATGGCTTCATCATCGTCAGGAGAAGAGGGCGTCAGCTTGCGCGTCAGGCAGCGGCGCAGCCAGCAAGTGGGTCGTGTGGCCGTGAGTCAGCAGGATAGCAGCAGTGTGAGGTCGGGAGCCAAGCGGCCATGGGGTAAAAAAACCCGCTTCGCAGGTCCAAGAAAGTAGCGGCACAGGGGCTCAGCGAGGCAGCGGCGGCAGTAGTCACTCAGTGCGGAGTGTTGCCGGTAAAATCCGATACTCGGCGGGTGTACCAGTTCTTTGCTAAGACACCGGAGGAGCCGAATATGGGTATATGTAGAATCTGTAAGCAGAAAGTGAAGCGTGGCCAGGGAGCTAACGTTGGCACCACGGCCCTGCGTCAACACATGCAGCGTCACCATCCGGTGGCCTGGGAGAAACGTGGCTCAGATGTGGTGGTCCATCCTGCCGCAGCAACAGCAGCAGCGCCCAGTGGCACGCATGCCATTGCAGCCAGTCAAGGCTCCACCACCTCTGCAGAAGGGAGCTGTTTCTCTTTGACATCATCTCCCGGTCCAGATGCTCCTGCTCCTTGTTTACTCATGGGGGCCAGCAGTCGTTCAGCGAGGGATTGCAAAGAGACAACAGTATGCTTCCAACCATCCTAAGGTGCAGAAGCTGACCGTACTCCTGTCCAAGTTTTTGGTGCTGCAGTCCCTCCCTTCCAAATAGTGGACTCTGCACCGTTCAGAGAACAAAATGGCTTGTGCCGAGCCGGAGATGGAGAGTTCCAAGCAGTAATTTCTTTTTCAAAAAGGCAGTACCAGCACTTCATAAATATGTAGAACAGAAGGTGGGCCAGCCCTTGAGCTTCGGTTTGTTCCAAGGTGCATGGCAGCGCGGACATCTGGAGCTGTAACTACGGCGGGGCCCAGTACATGCCCCTTTACGACCCACTGGGTGAATGTGTTTTCCGGCCCGGGCCACACCAATAACTTGGACAGGGAGACGCCTGTTTTTCTCCTCCAGTTGTCAAACTGCGGCTCCTGCGCCAATGTCCGCCTCCTCCTCCACCCCCCACCCACCACCATCTCAGCCTCCACAAGTACTGCCTATCTACCACATGTGTAGGGGCACAGCGGTTTTCATGCAGTTTTTAAAACCTGGCTTGCCTCGGCGAACGAAGTCACACGGGAGGAACTGCTCCGCGTCATGCAGCAAGAAATCGATGGTGGCTTTCTCCGCGCCAACTAAAAATTTCGGAACCATGGTGACGGACAATGGGAGTAAAAATGGTGTCCGCGCTGCACCGAGGAGGGATGGTCCATGTGCCCTGCATGGCGCACGTGTTCAATCTGGTTGTGAAAAGATTCCTGAAGTCTTCCATCGATCTTCAGGAGATTCTGAAAATGGCCAGGAAACTGTGCATGCACTTCATCCATTCCTACAAAGCCAGAAACACCCTCCTCGAGTTGTAGCGGCAGAACGGCCTCCCCCAACACACTCTGATATGCGATGTTTCCATTCGTTGGAATTCCAGCCTGCACATGTTGGACCGACTGTATGAACCGAGAAAGGCCATTAACGATTGTTTGATGATCCAGGCGGAAGGGAGTACTCCCCTGTGTAAACTTTGATGTCCCGCCAGTGGCAGCTCATGTGTGACACCTGTCGTTTGTTGAGGCCAATCGAGAAGGCCACGTTATTTGTCAGTCGCCAGGACTACGGGATGAATAAAAGTCATTCCACTGCTTCAAAGTCCTGGAACAGATGCGAAAAATCTTCTGGGCAGGGGACTGGAGACGTGGCGACTACATCTCGCAGCCACCATTAGTCCCATGGGGACTGAAATGGAGGAGGAGGAAGGGGGACATTGGAGCAGAAGCATTGTCTGGTGAAATTAGTGGATTTTCTACCCAGGTGACAAGAGAGGAGGAGCAAGAGCAGCTGGAGGAGGAAGATGGAGATGAGGAAGACGAGGCAGATGATCCGCAAGCACCGTGGCAGTATACAGTGGAGAGGAGGCGGGGAGCCCCTCGGAGTCACTTGTGCAGATGGCCCCCCAGCATGCTGATTGCCTGGCTAGTGACAGCCGAATAGTCAGCATCCGGCAGGGGGATGACTTCTGGCTCTCCACCCTATTGGACCCTCGTCTACCCGGTCCAAAATGGGAGCCTTTTTTCCAGCTATTGAGAGGGGGGAAACAAACTCAAATACTATAGGGAAATCCTCCGTAGTCAGTTGGCCGCTGCCTATTTTCGGAAATCGTCCCTCCTCTGACAGGTCTGACCGGGGGGTTCTTCAGCGCGCCCGGACTATTGCCGCGGCTGCCGGGGGACGATGGGGGGGTCGGAGGCAGTACCAGCTCCATCAGCAGAAACCCCTAAGTCTGGAGTCACTGATGAGCAGCTTCCTTCACCCGCCTAGGAGGAGGGCAGTCGCCAGCAGCAGCAGCAGGACCTGGAGCAGACCCTGAACCAACAGGTGGTGGCATACTTGGAAAGCACTCTACCACCCCAGTTAGAAGATCTGCTGGACTACTGGGCAGCCAAACTGGATGTGTGGCCGAAAACTTGCCGAGTTTGCAGTGGAGATGCTGTCCTGCCCGGACAGTAGTGTGGCATCAGAGCGGGTGTTCAGTGCGGCGGGGGCCATCGTTACCCCAAGGAGAACCCACTTGTCCATGGGAAATGTGGAACGACTGACGTTTGTCAAGATGAATCAGGCGTGGATCGGCCAGGATTTCCCAACACACCAATGCCTTAGGCGTCAGACTACATCAGCCATGACGCCTCACCCAAACTGTGGAGAAATGAGTCTGGGTCAAACTACCTGCCTCAGCCACTATTCTGATGCCTCCACCCGCCTGATCCCAAACACATCTGCTGACAGTTTCCCCATCTCCCCACCAACCATCTTTACCAGAGACTGGTATTGCCACCCACCTCCACACTCTGTCATTGTGCCAGTGTCTGACCTCATGCTGCTGCTGTGGCTGCTGCCGTGACCTCCACACTGAGTCATTGTGCCACTCTCTGACCTCATGCGTTTGCTCCTGCCGTCGTCACCTCCACTCAATGTCATTGTGCCACTCTGTGGCCTACCCTGTTTATGCCACCTCCAGAATGTCATTGTGCCACTTTTTTGACCTCTTTGCTGCTGCTGTGGCTGCTGCCGTGCCACCTCCACACTGTGTCATGTACCACTCTGTGGCCTACTCCTGTTTTGCCAACCTCCAGAATGTCATGTGCCACTGCTGACCTCATGCTGCTGCTGTGGCTGCTGCCGTGACCTACACACTGTGTCATTGTGCCACTGTCTGACCTTATGCTGCTGCTGTGGCTGCTTCTGTGACCTACACACTCTGTCATTGTGCCACTGTCTGACCTCATGCTGCTGCTGTGGCTGCTGCCGTGACCTACACACTGTGTCATTGTCTCACTCTTTGGCCTACTCCATGTTTTTGCCACCTCCAGAATGTCATTGTGCCACTGTCTGACCTTATGCTGCTGCTGCCGTCACCTCCACACTGTGTCATTGTGCCACTCTTTGGCCTACTCCTGTTTTTGCCACCTCCAGAATATCATTGTGCCACTGTCTGACCTCATGCTGCTGTGGCTGCCGCCGTCACCTCCACACTCTGTCACTGATGTTGCCACCTGAGCCCTCAGCTTGTTTTTTTCCAGCTGTCGCTCGCATGACTTTATCAGGCTACATTCCCGCTTCGGTTTTTTGGTCAGTTTTGCCCTCTTAAGTGCCAGGGAATTTTATAGTGAAGCGATTCTAAGAGCGGCGGAAAGTCATTTTGCGTGTAAATACTAAAACACAACATTGTATGAAGACCAAACCAAGCTCCCTCTCCCATATTTAAGCATGGCACAACTTTCTACAGCACCCTGCAGGCTCTGTGCAGCCTGGAAATAGCTGAACAAAGTTATTTTTTGCCGAGAAATTCGGCGAAGTGAACGAACTGAATTTCGGGAAATTCGCCCATCTCTAATCATACTATGAAGCTACCAGAGCATCTCCGGCGGCAGCAGAGGACAGTGGCTGCCCTAATTTGTCTTACACATAGAACCTCTGCGGGAGGTTAAGCAACCCAAGGGGGGGGGGGGGGGCGGGGGGCGGCCCCCATTAGCAGGAGGAACCCAGCCAACCCGGGAGTGTTGGCAAGTATGATATAAATGTACTTTGGAACCAGTAAGAGGTTTCTTTTCTGTCTCCATTATATGTCATACCAGAGGTAATAGCCACCTCTTTGGAGTGGTTAACCAGATTTGTATTTTAGCCTTATGGTTGACTCCTTTGTAAAACCTCTTTATAGTGATAAATAGTGGTTTAAAGGGATTTTCTCACCACAATGACTGGCTTTTTACATGTAGGGAAAGATAAATGAAGGCTATTACCGAATACATTGCTGTTTTGATATTGCTTTGTTGACAGGATAAAGAAGATTTTCTCTTTCCTGGGGTGCTCTATGCTCCCATGACCTTAGACCATGGTGAGTCACTCCCTGCTCGGTCTTTTATCCGGCACATGAACTTGTTTACTTAAGTTAATAACAAGCTTTAACCCCATAGAGCTCCGTATTCTTTTATTGCTTTGTTGATGTGATAAAGAAGGTTTTCTCTTTTCTAGGTGCTCCAAGCTGCCATGGCCTTAGACTACAGTGAGTCACTCCCTGTTGGGTTTTTCCTTCAGCACAGGAGCTTGTTTACTTTAGTTAATGACAAGCTTTAATCCCTTAGAGCTCCGTAGTCTTTTTGTGCTTCATTGACGGGATAAAGAAGATTTTCTCCTTTCTGGGTGCTCCAAGCTGCCATGGCCTTAGACCATGGTGTATCACTCCCTGCTGGTGCTTTCTCTGGCACAGGAGCTTGTTTACTTAAGTTAATGAAAAGCTTTAGAGCTCTGTAGTCTTGTGCACTACAGATTACAAACCTCCTGCACTCATATCACTGTAACAGGCTTAGCTAAGGAACCACAATGTCAATCACAGCTGTAGAACCATTCACAACCAAACCAGGAAGTGTAAGTCTGAAGCTGGCTGTGGCTCTATGAAAAAGCATAGTGAGAACATCCCTTTAATAACACCTAATTATGTCTGAAACCGTTGATATTTTTTGAACTCAAAACAACCTCTCTAGGGTAACCTGCCCTCAATATACATCAAAAGAGTCCGGTGTGTCAGGTGCAACTTAACAAGAGTATGCACTGACAAAAGCACTCCAGCCCAGAATTCATTGAGGATAGAAAAACATGCGCTTTATTCTGTCATATTAAAATCAGCAAAAACAACATACAAAAAAATCACGCTGCCCGAAACGCGTCTGCTGTGGCAGCGTGATTTTTCTGTATGTCGTTTTTGCTGATTTTAATATGACAGAATAAAGGCAGTTTTTCTATCCTCAATTAATTCTGGGCTGGAGTGCTTTGTCAGTGCATACTCTTGTTAAGTTGCACCTGACACACCGGACTCTTTTGATGTTTGTTACCGCCCAGCGAGCGGCGAGCCCAGGATCACAGAAGGAGCGCATACAGGGGAAGTTTCTGGACACATTATATCGGCTGTAGGTGAGCTATTTTTTCCTTTTTTTTACTTTTGCCCTCAATATAGCAGATGTCTAAAAGGGATAGCTCTTTTCTCTATTCGTTGGCTGTCCCCTCTTAATACCCTTATAATGCCCCTAATCTGTCACTATGAATTTCTCCATTGTTCAATGGTTTTTAGAGAAAACCGAGACACAAACAGATAACTAATGATGAGCACAAGAATAAAGAGACATCAAGCTATTTCTTGTGATACAAGCTAATGAGAAACATTAACCCCTTAGGGAAGCAGCCTATTTTGGTGTTCAGGACGTTGAAGGTTTTAATGGCACCACTTTGGTGTAGATATAATGTAGCAAAAAGTTACTAGAATTTTTTTGAGGAAGTGGGGGGAAAAATTCAGCAATTCTAGTAGTTTAGGACTTTTTAATACAGAGAAACCAAATATGGGGCTTTTTTCATACATTTTTAATGAATGAAGCATTTTGGATTATGATAAAATGTCACCGGCAGCTTCAGACTTGCACTGTCTGGTCAGGTTGTGTGTGGTTCTATAGCAGTGATTATTATATTTAGCTCCTCTGTAACTAGCTGAGCCATTACACTTATATAAGTACAGGATATTTAATATTCAGTAAACAAAAGCTACAGAGCACTAAAAAAGTAATTTTCACTAATTAATTAATCTAATCTTTTAAGAGATAAACACTGCTCTGACCATTGATGGTGACATCACTTAACGTTCTCTGTCTAATTAGCAAGTGGAAAAAAACAAGCTGAGGGCTCAGGTGGCAACATCAGTGACAGAGTGTGGAGGTCACAGCAGCATGAGGTCAGAGAGTGGCACAATGACATTCTGGAGGTGGCAAAAACAGGAGTAGGCCACAGAGTGGCACAATGACACAGGTGCGCGAAACGGCAGCAGCCACAGCAGCAGCATGAGGTCAGACAGTGGCACAATAAACATTCTGGAGGTGGCAAAAACAGGAGGAAGCCACAGAATGGCACAAGACTGAGACGGAGGTAAACGGCGGCAGCAGCATGAGGTCATACAGTGGCACAATGACACAGTGTGGAGGACATGGCAGCAGCAGCATGATGTCAGACGGTGGCAAAATGACACAGTGTGGATGTCACGGCACCAGCAGCAGCATGAAGTCATAGAGTGGCACAATGACAGAGTGTGGTGGTGGGTGGCAATACCAGTCCCTGGTAAAGATGGTAGTAGGCTGATGGAGAAACTGGCAGCAGATGTGTGGCATCAGGCGGGTGGTGGCATCAGAATAGTGGCTGAGGCAGGTAGTTTGAACCCAGACTAATTTTTCACAGTTTGGGTGAGGCGTCATGGCTGGTGTAGTCTGACGCCTAAGGCATTGGTGTGTGGAAATCCTGGCCGATCCCCCACCCGATTCATCTTGACCCAAAAGGGCATCGTTCCACATTTCCCATGGACAAGCGGGTTCTCCTTGGGGTAACGAAGGCCCCCGCCGCACTGAACACCCGCTCTGATGCCACACTACTGGCCGGGCAGGACAGTTTCTCCACTGCAAACTCGGCAAGTTGCGGCCAAACATTCCAGCGGATCTTCTAACTGGGGTGGCAGAGTGCTGTCCAAGTAGGCCACCACCTGTTGGTTCAGGGACTGCACCAGGTCCTGCTTCTGCTGCTGGCAAGTGCCCTCTTCACTAGGCGGGTGTAGGAAGCTGCTCATCAGCGACTCCAGACTAGGTTGCTGCTGATGGAGCTGGTACTGCTCCCCACCCCCCCCCCTTCCCACAGCAGCAGCGGCAGTAGTACATGAGCACTGAGGAACCCCCCGGTCAGACCTGTCAGAGGAGGGACGATGACGCACATAGGGGGCGGCCAACTGACTACGGAGGGTTTCTCTATAGTATTTGGGGTTTGTCCTCCTCTCAGCAGCTGGGAAAAAGGCTCCCATTTTGGACCGGTAGTGAGGGTCCGATAGGGTGGAGAGCCAGAAGTCATCCCTGTGCCGGATGGTGACTATTTGGCTGTCACTAGCCAGGCAAATCAGCATGCTGCGGGCCATCTGCACAAGTGACTCCGAGGGACTCACTGCCTCCATCTCCACTGTATACTGCCACGGTGCTTGCGGATCATCTGCCTCGTCTTCCTCATCTCCATCTACCTCCTCCATGCCTTTGCTCCTCCTCTCCTTCACCTGGGTAGAAAATACACTCATTTCCCCAAAAAATGCTTCTGCTCCAATGTCCTCCTCCTCCTCCAGTTCAGTCCCCACCGACTCATGTGGCCACGAGATGTAGTCGCCACTCTCCAGTCCCCTGCCCAGACAGATTTTTAGCATCTGTTCCGGGACATGAAGCAGTGGAATGACGTTTTTTCATTTACTTAGTCCTGGCGACTGGGCAAATAACGTGGCCCCCTCAAATGGCCTCAGCAAATGGCAGGTGTCACGCATGACCTGCCACTGGCTGACATCAAAGTTACACAGGGGATACTCCTGTCTGCCTGGATCATCAAAAATCGTTAATGGCCTTTCTCTGTTATATAGTCGGTCCAACATGTCCAGGCTGGAATTCCAACGGGTGGAAACATCACATATCAGAGTGTGTTGGGGGAGGCCGTTCTGCCGCTGCAACTCGTGGATGGTGTTCCTGGCTTTGTAGGAATGGATGAAGTGCATGCACAGTTTTTCCTGGCCATTTTCAGAATCTTCTGAAGATCGGTGGAAGACTTCAGGAACCTTTTCACAACCAGATTGAACACGTGCGCCGTGCAGGGCGCATAGACCATCCCTCCTCGGTGCAGCATGGACACTATGTTCCTCCCATTGTCCATCACCATGGTTCTGATTTGCAGTTGGCGAAGAGCACATCGATTTCTTGTTGCATGACGCGGAGCAGTTCCTCTCCTGTGTGACTTCATTCGCCGAGGCAAGCCAGGTGTAGAACTGCGTGACACCGCTGTTTCCCTACACATGTGGGATGATTGGAGCAGTACTTGCAGAGGCTGAGATGGTGGTGGAGGAGGCGGACATTGGCGCAGGAGCCGCATTTTTGACAATGTGGAGGAGAAACCCGGGGGGTCTCCTGTCCAAGTTATGGGTGTGCCTGGGCAAAGCACATTCATCCTGGGGTAAAGGACTGTACGGGCCCTGCCCGTATTAACAGCTCCAACGCCGCCTGCCGTGACTTTGGAAACAAACCTAAGCTCAAGGATGGCCCACCTTCTGTTCTACAAAATGTGGAAGGGCGGGTATGCCTTTTGGAAAGAAATTTCGGTTTGGAAACCCTCCCCCTCGGCCTCGGCACAGGCATTTTTTTCTCTGAACGGTGCAGATCCAACCTTTTTGGAAAGGGGGGGGACTGCAGTACCAAAAACTTGGGAAGAGCACGGTCACTTTGCCCCTTCGGAGGTTGGACGCTACTGTGCCCCTTTTGAAAACGCCCTTTTGAACGACTGTGACCCATGAAATGGCGAGGAGCGGAGAAACTGGACCGGGAGATGATGGCAAAGAGAAACACCCCCTTCTGCAAAAAGGGGTGGGCTTGACTGGCGCAATGGCATCGTCCACTGGGTGCTCCCGCTGCTGCGGTGGGGGATGGACCCCCACATGGACCCGTTGCTCCCAGGCCCCCGGTGGTGAAGCGCATGGTTAACGCAGGCCGGGGCCCTCCTGGCCATGCTTCACTTTCTGCCCCAGATTCTACAATACCCATATTGGGGTCCCCGGTGTCTTAGCAAAAAATGCCACACCGCTGAGTAGCTGATTTTACCGCAATGCCCACACGAGTGACTATACCCCGCTGCCTCACTGACCCCCTGTGCATATTTCTTGGACCTCGAACGGGTTTTCTACCCCGTCCCTTTGGCCTGACCTTGCACTGCTGCAAAACCCTGCTGACTCAGGCCACACTACCCCCTTCTGCTGCGTTTGCTGCCTGACACGCAATCTGCACCCTCTTCTCCTGACGATGATGAACCCCTTGTAAACCGCCCCCCAAGTCGGGGGGTACATATCTAAATTATTGTTTCATCGTCCTGCTGTCCTCATCACCGGTTTTGGGTATGCAGAGGCTCCCCCTCACAACGGACCCCCCATGCCCCTCCCAAATCTATACTTTGCCCCCTACTGCAAGAAGGGGGGATATTGGGCCCCCATTTTCTTCGCTCAATAGGCGACTGTCCCCCCAAAATTGTTCATCCTCGCTTAAGGGCGCCAAGCCCGCCAAACATAATAATCTCTGTGGGGGATCCGGATGGGACAGAGGCGGTTGGAAAGGTGAGGGCCCTGACCCCCCCCCCGGGCCTGCCAACAAGGTTTGTGTCGACGTTCCACCAATTTTTGGGCGGGGGTTGCAGATGCATTGGAGGAAGGGATGACCTAGTAAACCCAAAATCAAAACTTTTGGGGTTGCGGGGTCAACACACGGCCCGTAATTACACGGCAGTTCTAGGTCACCGAGTGACCCCTGCTGCGATTCCCCTTTCTGTGCTGCGACCTGGGCCTGCTCCGGGAATGGTTGTTTCCACTGCCACTCGATATGAAGGCCTGCCACCCCGCTGACATACTTTTAGTTCTAAAATGTATAGACCTGTTAAAGAAGATATCTGTATTGATAAATACACGCCCTTATTTGACTCCCAAAAGAACCCACTAACAAGCAGGGTAAACCTTGCACTCCAAAATGGGCCCCGGAAAAATTTTCTGCATGTGCCCTTTAAAAAACATTTTTGTATTTTTACGAATAGGAAAGCGCCCCAAAATTTAACTTCTCATTGGTCCAACCGACCTCCCCTAACCAAAGAAAAATAAAAAAGCTTAAACATTTTTGGATCAAAACATGTGAACTACGAATCTCAAAGAGTTGTCGCCCTAGCGTTAGAATCAGGAATCATTCTAGACTAATATTGTGTGCATGAAATTTGGCGTTAAAATGCCAAATTACATGTATGTCACCCAAAATCTCACGATACAGGGCCCCATTCATTCTTTCATGTACACCCGATCAGTATCCCGCCCTTGAGAAAACAGCCCAAAACAGATGTTTCCTCCCCCAGCTTCACAGTAGGGATGGTGTTCTTTGGAGCAACTCACATTTTTCCTCATCCTTTTTTTTTTATGATAACAAATTCAAACAGGGAAAAGAGCGGAGGGAAAGAGGAGCCTCTTAAAGAAGAGGTTACATCTGGGAGATCAGAAATCTTGCTTGTTTTTTTGGTGACCAAATACTTATTTTCCACCATAATTTTTCAAGTAAAATCTGTCCAAATCAGACAATGTGATTTTTTTGGGTTTGTTTTCCCATTTTGTCTCTCATAGTTGAGGCCCATAGTCAATTACAGGGGCCCTCAAAAACTTTTTAAATGGAGAAATCCACAAAATTGGTGGTTTACTAAATACTATTTTCCCAAATGTACCAAATCTCCCTGATCGTAGGGAGACTCCCCGAAAAGGGGAGTCCTCCCGGGCTCTCGAAGATTGGTAAATCTTCTATGGGAGGTTTGCCACCCCTCTGGTAAACCACCAGAGGGACAGTTTTACTGCCAGGGTCAGTGCTGGTATTTTTATTTAAACCGTTCAAAAAAAATTTTTTTTTTCAGCACATCCAAAAAACCTCTTAAAAAATAAACTGGTGCACGCTGTTTTGGTGAATATAAATACACAAACAATAAGCAGCAACATATTTTAATACACAAAAAAAAAAAATCCATGCTTTAAAAAAACATGAAAATTTTTTTAGGTTCTTAGTTCACACTTTTGATCAAAACTGCTTAAGCCACCTTCGACTTCAACGGGGCTCAATGCAGTTAGGTCCTACACTATGTTACACTAACGTTATATTTCTCCATGGCCTGTCCAGACCTACCTTTCAGAATGTGAAGACCCCAGCTACTGAATACACTGCACTGATCAGGGGGGAATGGCTGCCTCCATCTTGGTGTTTTGCACTCCACCCATCTTCACAGGCTTTTAAATCAGTGCAGTGTATTCAGTAGCTGGTGTCTTCACATTCTGAAAGGTAGGTCTGGACAGGCCACAGAGAAATATAACGTTAGTGTAATATAGTATAGGACCCACCTGCATTGAGGTCTCGTGGAAGACGAAGGTGGGATAAGCAGTTTTGATCAAAAGTATGAACTAAGAACCTCAAAAAACTTTCATGTTTTTTTAAAGCAGTAATTTATTTTCATGTTTTCTAATGTAGTGTGCTGCTGATATTTTTTAGTGTTTTTTATTTATACCGGCCATATCAAGTACTGGTAACTCTTAGAATACACTCTTGGGCAGCCTATTAGGTTATGTTCACACGGCTTATTTGGACACTGATTTTTCAGCGCCCAAAACAGCATAAAATCTTCGCCTGACACACGCTTCTTCAGAAGAGGTTTTTGATGAGGTTTTGGACGAGGTTTCCACCCATACAAATTAATAGCCAGTTCAAAAACTGTGGCGAAAAATGCTCCAAAAACGCGCCGTGCACTATATACACTAGTGCAGCATATATGGCTGAAACAAGGCCAAACACAGTCACAAGTTGACAACGTTTGGTCAGTTTTAGCCTAAGCCTATATGGCAGCTAAACCACTTTATACATCTGAGGACTTTCTTACTGACTGTGGGTTGCTCTGTATATAGTGGTGGTGCCAGGGTAAAGCATCATGGGATACTGCCCTGACATCACCTGGTGCAGAGGGACCACATTGTAGCTCGGCTCTGAAGGAAGCTGATTGATGTGGTGTCACCCAGCTTGGATGCTGGTTAGGAGATCCAATGTCCAGTAAAGCTGAAGGATACCACATCTATGATCAGCTTTCCTCCAAAGCTTTTACACAGATGTGACAACAGGGTGTGGCTTTGTTCAAAAGAGGGTGTGCCATGTAAAACAGGGGTGTGGCCCACTCAAACCATCAAGGCGGCAAGCTGCAATTCAAAATCTCCCTGAAGGTCACTTCCAAAAGGTGGCAAGTATGTCTTATGCCCTTCACCTTTTCTGTAATTAAAACTGATACTTTCTAAGCCAAACCCATTTTCCATGAGGAGTGTGCCTATCAGAGTGATGTCATAGCCTGTGAGTTTCTGAACACAGCAGTTTGGAGGTGCACGCCACAGCTCTAAATCCAAAACACTGTCTGCTCCCTTTGCTAGCACTGCTGTCTCTGGCAAGTGCTGGCTGCAACTTCTGGAAGGGTGAAGAGCCAGTCCTTATGCATGTAGACCTGGTCCATCCTTGCTCAATGTGTCTAACTTCTAGCGGTCCACATATAATAAGGTGGCAGGCCGGATATAGCCTGTGGGCCTTGCTTTGACACGTGTTCTAAGACTTTCTTCACACAGTAGAATTGCATGCGGATGTCGACACAGAATCTATGTAAATTTTGCTTGGAATACATTTCCCATGAAATATAATAGGAAATCCAGTCACTTCTTGAAGCAGATTCCACGTGGAAACTGCATTGGTTAGATAGGATGCAAACTGACTGCTCGTGCCTCTGCTCTGTCCCCTTGCTGCGGACCTGCCTATCAGCGTTTACTCACCTCTCCACGCTCCTGCACCGGTCCTCGCTGCAGCCGGTTTCCCACATGCGCACGCAGGTTTCCCTAGGGCACACGCGTAGGCTCGCTAAGATTTGAAGTGACAGTAACCTTTCACCATCTGGGGCATAAAGGGGTTTTGCCAGGACTTATCTGCTAAGAAGCAAATGTGAGCAAAGCAATGCTGAGCTGAGAGAGAGAGAGAGACAGCCAGAGCACAGAGCCTTCCATAAGGGATCATGTGAAATGTTCACTCAAATAATCACACTACAACAAGTGGATTCTGTATACAAATGAAAACAGCTTTCTACACAGCCTCTTGAAAGCTTCTTCATGTTCTCTGTCATCAGATAAAGCAGGGATCTACTCAGATAATCACACTACAACTAGTGGATTCTGTATACAAAAGAAAACATATTTCTCCATAGCCCCTTCACGCTTCCTCTCATCAGATAAGAAGTGTTCTCTGCGCAAGCCCGGCCAGAGACTCGTGTCAGGTCGTATCTAATAGAAGCTTTTAAGTAACTAAGGGCAGGTAAGGCAGCCTGTAGCTTTCTCATGCTGCAATTTTTTTAATCACATATATTTAGAAAAGTGATTAAATACCCATTTTGGAGGATCCCTCGTCAACATTACATCGTGGCAAAACCTGTTTAAGGAACTTCCAGCCTGTGATTTGGATCAGTTTCTTGATGTTCCCACATTGAGCCTGACCTCTGCTTGCTGTTCGTTTCTTGAACCTGTTACCTGAGTTTACTGACCTCCTGGTTCTTGTGTTAGCAGCACTGCTGTTACCTGCCGCCACGTCAGCCTGTTGCCTGTGCTGCTGTTACCTGCCGCCACGTCAGCCTGTTGCCTGTGCTGCTGTTACCTGCCATTACGCCAGCCTATTGCCTGTGCTGCTGTTACCTGCCGCCACGTCAGGCCTAGTTTGCCTGTGCTGCTGTTACCTGCCGCCACGTCAGCCTGTTGCCTGTGCTGCTGTTACCTGCCATTACGCCAGCCTGTTACTGGTGCGTTTGTTACCTGCCGCTACACCAGTTGGCTAGCTGGGACTCTGCTACTACCTACAGTTGCAAATGGCTGTGATCCGTCACCTCTGCCTGGTCTACAGTCCTTCGCCTGGCACTTTGGCTGTCACTGAGAGTAGCCACGTCAGGGGTAGCGACCTGGGGGTTCCCTTCAGCTAATTCGTCTGGCCTTATGGCAGGCTCTAGTGGAGACCGGGGGCCCCTTACACTACGCTCCCCGGTGACCCAGATAATACACATATATCCGGCTCCCCAGCTTACACTTTCTCATTGTAAATGAGGTTAATGGGGTTTTCTGGGTAACTTTTTAAACATAAAGCCAATGAAGTATTCGCACCTGCAGACTGAATAGCAAAGTAGATGAGGGTGTGAGCTGCTCAGTATTAATTAAGTTCTATGCAGACCTACAAAAATGTGATTAAAACAAAAAAACAGCAAATGTGTAAAAATGTGCAAAAACCATACATTATGTTGATACACTATCAATATTGTTCCAATTACTCAAGCAAGAGTAGCTTCCAACGAACAACCAAGGTAATTCACAACCTGGATGTAAAAGTGTATGGCCACAGATAGATGTGGCAGCCAGGAATAACATCAGTTACCAGTGCATCATTGCACAGCTGAACACGAACAGGGAATGGAGACTAGAGCCTCCCCATTAGATGAATATATCAGATAAGATGATAGCGCGCCAGTTAGCGCGCTGAAAAAAGAGTGGTGGACAAAATATGTAATCCAAAAATGTGTCTCAGATGTTAAAGGGGTTTTATCGTTACAAAGATCATGTCTCAGATTATGGGGACAGTAAAAATAAGCACTTTTGTAATTGGGTTGCATTACCTCTGTCACTAGTTAGCAGATATCAGCTCGCTGTAAATCTGTCTTCTATTTCTGCTGTTGCTGGGTCAGAACGCCCCCGGGTTGATTCCTGTGCCCTAGACACGCCCCCTGCACTGTGATTGGCTGGCTGACATTTCATTCAGCCTGTTGGGATATGCCCCTAGACAGGAAACTTCATGGCCACGCCCCCTGCGCTGTGATTGGCTGCCTACACACTCTGTGTTTACTCCCCTCTGAGCTGTTAAAATCGATAGTGAAACCAGAGTCTGCTTGCTCTATGTACATCTCAGCTCTATGGTGATGATCTGGGCAAATACTGCCTGTTTAAAGGGCTTTTGCCAAGAGGTTGATTCACCTCCTCACAGGTTCAGTTTGAACTTTGAAAAGAAGGCGTTCTGTTCCTCAGATCTAATGTAAGCCCCATCTCCTTATGATGTCATCATCTGTATTGTATAACATCAGGATTCAACACTGTGTCTGTATGAGCTGCTTGTATAGTACAGGGAATAGGTGATCATCGTTTTTTTTTTTTTCTTTTATAAATTGTACACATATGTAAATATATGAAAATATATGTGTAGACATCTATAATTTTATATATATATATAAACACACACACACACACAGAAAGCTCCACTATATAGTGTCCCATCCTCACAGTCACACCAAGCACTTCCAAAAAAAGTGATACAATGCATATACTCTCAGGGATGAGACATGATATAGGGGAGCTATGTATGTGTATATATATCATTATAGAGATTGACATATATATTTTAGGTCTCTCTACATATGTGTAGAATTTAGGGGGGGGGGGGGGAATAAACCCTGTGAGGGACTAAAACTTCAAACCCCTTCGTTGTAAACCAACACTCTACCGCTACACCATCAGCCCAAGTCAGTTACAGGTTAAGCAGGTTCTTCTCTCAAAGCTGATTTACTTCTCCCCCCACTGTTTTCACTCATGTCACTGACAGCAAGCAGAGGTCTTTACTTGAAGCTGACATTTGTCCTTGTAGTTGAGTAAAGGTCTCTGCCTGTTGTCAGTACAATTTGGTTGAATACCACTAGAACAGAAGTTAAAGCTGCTGGCTTTCAGTGTGTACACTAAGAGATATAATAGGTGCTTGCTGCAGCTTGTGGGCCTCAAGGCTGCAGACATAAGCATGCAGGAGGCTACAGAGCTGTTATATCCAGACAACCCTCTGCATCCCCTGCTTCAAACAAAATGATGATGTCACAGTTCTTCAGTGAGGAGAGACACACCTTGTGGGAGGGGAGACACGCCTGCTGAGAGGAAGAACACACCCCCTGGATTTCAAACTCAATCTGAGAAAATTAGAAGAACAGCACGAGCAGCTCAAATGATAAATCCCCTTTAATATATCTTTAAAGTAGCAGAAATGCATTATGGAATACACTACTCACAAAAAGTTAGAGATATTTAGCTTCAGGTTGAAATTTTGTTGAACATTTTTATAAATGCATTAAATGATCCCATCTCTTCCCTTTAGATGTGCATGTCCAACAATGTTTCAGTACTTTATGCGCAACTTGCTGATCTCTAACAAGGAGCTTAAAGGGGTTTTGCCACGAAGGAAAATTGATACGAGAAGCTTGCAAATGAAATAACAACATTTTCACCATTCATTATTATTAAAAATTCTGCACCGTTTTTGTTTTAGCTGCTCCTTTAGTGATCCATTGTTTACAGCTCGTCTCCAGGGGACACGACCAGGGCTGAAAGCTTCACAATCCTGGTCACACATGCTCAGACATCACTTCTCCTCTCAGGCAGCTACTGAGCGTTCAAACCCCAGGTGCTGTCATTCTACTCCCGTCCTCTATCCAACTTAGTGTTTAGTCAAACAGTGCAAATAAATAAAAAAGAAACCTCAACGAGCTCTGTGCATTTATAAAGAGAAAAAAAAAATCCACACGTTTGGTTCCTGCAGGTATTTGAACCTAGAACCCTTGTGCTTTGAGGCAAAAACTTTACCTCTCAGCTACTCATAATGCTTTACCTAAACAGACCCTTCTTTGACTATAGAGAAAGGCCTGGTGATGTCATCCTGCTGGGTCACATGATAGGCAGTTCAAACAAATCACACATGCCCCCTTCTGAGCACACAGAGCTGAAGAGCTGGATGCAGCAGGTATGAAATGAGATCGTGGCAAAAACCCTTTAATGGCAAAATTCCCAACAGGTGTTTGGTCCCTAAACCACGCAATAATTTTAGGGGATCAATTTGAATTGGGATTTAGACAGTCCTCTTCATCTATCTTTTGACATCATGAGACCAGGACAACACCTTACAATTGATCAACAGTACCTCACCATTGTGCGGCTTCAAGAAGGATGCTCTCAGACGGACGTGGCCTCTGAGCTTAGAGTGTCATGGAGTGTCATCAGCAGGTTGGAATTCCTTGGGCTGCATCACACCCTAATGACTTCTTCATTGTAAATCATACCTTGCAGAACTGGATGATGAATACCACACAGTTCCAGGCACATTTAAGGGAGGTGAGAGACAACCAAGTGTCACATCAGACCATTCGTAACGTTTACATCAGAGTGGTCTGTGTGCTAGATGAGCGGCAAGGGTACCTGACCACACCACCAGGAAAAGACATCATCATCTTGCTTGGACCAGGTGGCATCTACGCTGGACGAGGGATGAGTGGTCCTCAGTGCTGATCATTGATGAAAGTCAGTTCACTCTGAACAGAAATAATGGTCACTAACAATGCTGGAGACATCAAGAAGTGCGCTATGCGTCAGCCACTGTTGTCACCAGACAAGCCTTTGGTGGTGGTGGTGGTGGTGTTACAGTGTGGCCAGGTCTGTCAGGTCAATACCCTACACTTTGTGACTGGTACAATGACGGCCTCTACTACTTGAATAACATCATTAATCAGGTCATTGTGTCTGTGCATGAACAACACAGGGCTAATTTCATCTTCATGGACATCAGTGTTCCAGCTCATCGAGGTCGCATCATAAGGGAACGGCTGTCGGAGACTGGGAGACCTCAAGGAGTATCTGGGTTCAGCTGAGTCGCCATGTAAAAGCTCATAACTCTGTATCCCTGACCCTCAATGACCTGAGGGACGCCCTTCAAAAAGAGTGGGATACCGTGCCATCGTGGTCAAGCTGTAATTGATGCTCATGTCCACATGACACGCTATTGAGACATTGACTTTTTCTGATGGTGTAGATCTTCCACTGCTGTTTCACTGTAGCATGACATTTTTCCATGAATTTCACCCAGAAGCCAACAATCTCCAACTTTTTGTGAGTAGTGTAGTTCATATATTCATTGTTTCGCTGTCGCTTAGCGTGTGCTGAAATGTTGTCTTTGCACTGTTTGCGGCCATGTCACCTGCGCCATTTGGTTTAGAATTGTTTTGCAAGTACTGATCATGTTTTGAGTTTGTTTTTGACTAATTGATTAGTCCTAGAATGTGGCAGAGCATAGCAAGCTCATGAGACCTAGTCTGCACTACCTAGCTTCCACCAAAACCCTACACTTTTCAGAAGCTCTGCTGCTTCTTTTGTCAGGGATTCAGGGATGATGGAGAAAGCAGCAGAGCTCTGGATCTTTCCATCACTAGCTATAGGCAGGATCATCACATGTTACTTTGCTGCCAGCTGGGGCGTCCGGCTTGTCTGCTTACACAAGGATTATCTCTGCATTGATTTGGAGGCTAGGTAGTGTAGTTATTAGAACTATTTTACTAAGCTTTGACAAATTCTGGGATCAATTGGACAGTCAGGATTTGGATTACAGCTTTTCAACTGAGAAATGGTAAACTGATATTTCATCTGATACATTCATCAATGGGAGGCTCTTAACTCCATTCTCTATTTTAGTGTTCAGCTGATTTGAACATATAGGGTGACATGTATGAAGCTCACCACGTCGGGGCGCATGTTTTCACCAGTTTTTTGGCAAAATTTGTGCCTGATTTATGTAGGCGCTGGGGCGCGCTCTTACATACTATGTAAAGTCCGCCATGCCTCGTCAGTGTGTGGGGCGCAGTGCGGGGACTTGGGCGCAGTACGGGGCTGCGCCTAATATTGACCGTCTGAGGTAGTGCGCTCATACATGCGGGGAAAAGTCCGCAGTGCGGGACTTAGGCGCAGAAGGGACTGCGCCTTACATATATTCCGATTCGATATAGGCTGGAAAACTGCGAGAAGTCATTAAAGATGTCCGTGCGTAGTATGAATAAAAAAATCGCCTTTATTAGGGGTAAAACATTCTCTGAAAAAGAGCTCAAACCTACTAAAAAAATACATAAATAAAATCACTTTAAAAAAAATCCAGAACGGCGCTACATCGAGAATTAGGATATTGGAAATTGCCGGGAAATACAGTAATTCAAATTCTGTAAGCTACTGTCATTGGTTGGCAGAAACCAGCCAATCAGAATAGGAGCGACAGTAAACCATTATAACCTATGGAGAAGTATGGACCAATCAAATTCAAAGGCGGAACAGTTCAAAATACAGTAAAAAAGGCAGAGAAGAGGTGATTGGTTGAGCCCAGGCGGCAGATATGAATCCACCAATCATATGTAGTGCGTCTATTTTGAATGCCCTAAAAGTTATTATTGTCTATGGGAAATATTCTAGTACTGTGATTGGTTGGGAGGAAGAGGGGCTCGTCCTGCTTAGCCAATCAGCGTCTGAGCTACCTTTTCATAGAGTTCTATGGGGAAAAGAAATGCAGAGCAAGCTCTGTGTTTGGCTAATTTAAAAGAGGCGCGGTTATTTGGACCAATGGGAGAGCGAGCGACGCTCTTATGGGTTTTCTAATGCAATCTATAATAAAACTGTACATGGCTGAAATCAAATGATAAGACTACCGAAGTTGTGCCGATCTGTACAGTATATAAAATGAACAATAATATTGGGGTAACGAAAAAAAAAATTAATTCAATAAATTCATTTTTATTTCTTTATTTTCGTTAGACAAGGATCAATAGTATGGGTGTAATGAAAATAAAGAAATAAAAATGAATTTATTGAATTATTTTTTTTTCCTTACCCCCATATTATTTCCTGGTTTCTTACATGATGCTTGGAATTGTATTCACTAGTGTGAACTGTGTTCGTTTCGCTGTTTGCTTGATTGATTCCTGGCCAACGCCCTGGCCAGGAATCCTCCAGCACTCTTTGAGTTAATGGTTTTCTCCTTTTGATGGACAAGCTTCTGTTCCTATCCGGTCTTGTGTTTCTTTCCACCTATGGCCTCTATTCTGCCTTCCTTGGTTCCCTATTTAAAGGTTCATTTCAATTCCATCTTTGCCTGCTATAGAGGTCGTTTTGTATATTGCTATTCCTTTCTGTAATCCTTTCTGGTATCTGACCCTGCTGTGCTACTAACTTTTCTCTCTCTCTGTAATTTTGTACTGCTGCGCCCAACCGGTATTGACCTGGCTAGTCTGACCCCTCTTTATTGTGTTCTGTCTTCGTTTGTCTGTGTCTTGTGTCTGCACTTAATCAGTGTAGCTCCTAGTCTTCTGGTTGGGGTCGACCTATTAAGGAGTCGGGTATCCCCAAAAGACAGGGACAGTGGTTGGGACCAGTATCAGGGCCTCACTCTGTTTGTGTCTGTTCGTGGGCCCCGGTCCCTGACAATATCCAAGTTTATTAGAATCTTTTTAAAAATCCATGACGATAGCCAGCAGCAGCTAACGCATTTCGGGTTTAACTAACCCTTACTCATAGCTAAACCCGAAACGCGTCAGCTGCTGCTGGCTATCCTCATGGATTTTTAAAAAGATTCTAATAAACTTGGATATGTTTTAACCTTACGTAGGAGACATCAGAGGATACTTCTTGTTTCTTCACATTAGCTGTGCTACCCATTGAATCCGTGGGTTCTACTCCGAGCTCTGTAAAGTATACACGCCCTGGGTTGATTCATCAGCTATCCATTGGAGACCGAGTGAGTTGAAGCGGACTTTCTTTGTTTGTTCACAATTACTGATTTGAACTTATGCAATGATATACTATGAATTGATGTTATTCCTGGTCATACACTTTTACATCCAGTTTGGGCATTTTTGGCTGATCATTGAGAGTTAATTTTGCTTGAGTAATTGAAGCAATATTGATAGTGTAGTGACAGAGGGCGATATTTTTTTGCTTTTTGGGGCACATTTTTTTGTGCGCATTTATAGCGCAGAATGCACCTGAACCTATGAACCTCTTCTACTGCAGGTCATAGATTTAGCGCTTTCTAGCTACTAAGCGACACTTTTGGCTCAGGTAAATCACTTTTAAAGTGCTCTACCTGTTCCAGAAGTATTTCACCTGGATTTGCCGTACTAAAGCTATAAATCTACAGCTTCGTTCAGTTGTGGTGCGACAATCCTCCAGCACGCCCCCCAATCTCAAGTGCATTACAAAGTGCCGCGGGGGCTCGGTAATGCGCCTAATATTGAAGAGTGCTTGGGTAAAAATAGAGTGATTTCGACTGCGCTATTCTTCAGGCTGAGAAGATGCCAGACTTCTGCAGTCCTGTTCATACACATCGGCCATAGTTTGTGGCTGCGGGACAATATTTTACACATTGGCTTTCATTAACTTTTTTACTAAATATATTGTAGCTCCAAGAAAATAAAAAAAATCTATACTCACCTCCATACCCACTGCCGTTCCAGTGCTGACTGTGGGGCTGCAACAGCTGGTGTTCTTTTTGCTTCCGGCTCTGGGCAGTTGGCTCGTGTCCGGTTGGCTGCTGTTATCACGTGCCATTCCTGTACGGAGTCTCACTTTCAACTGGTGACACCAAGGCAATGGCATGTGACTGCTGCAGCCAACTGGCCAACTGCTCAGAGATGGAGATAAACAAGGAGACCAGTGGAAACAGCATGCAACATCAGTGCTGGAATAGCAAAAAGTTCAGGCATGAGTATAGATTGTTTTATTGTCTTCAAGCTGTAATTTATAATTTTTACTTTTATAAAAAAAAAAAATTGTCTATAAAAGACAATGATGAGTATTTCATAATTACATAGTTACATATTTAGTACGGTTGAAAGAAGCCACGTGTCCATCAAGTTCAACCAAGGGAGGGGAAAATGTGGATGATGAGAGAGAGACAAGGGCATTAAGCCCAGCCTCATCACTGGTTAATGCCCTGGAACCCACTAGGCAAGAACCAATCTGCTCCAGCGGAGACTGTATCTCTGACCCCCGAGCCTCCACCAGCCAGATCCAGAATTTTACATGGCTACATACGCATTAATATTCTTTAGTTCCAGATTCTTATCTAAGCCTTTCTTGAAACTCTCTACAGTTCCTGCTGTGACCAGCTCCTCAGGCGGCTATTCCACAGATTCACAGTTCTTACAGTGAAGAACGCTCTTCTTCTCTGGAGATTGAATCTTTTTTGCTCTAGTCGAAGGGAATGTCCCCTTGTCTTTTGAGGGGGCTTCACTTGCAAAAATGTTTCCCCTTTTTGTAGGGACCATTTATATATTTATATAAATTAATCATGTCCCCCCGAAGCAGTCTTTTCTCAAGACTAAATAAGTTAAATTCTACTAACTTCTCCTCATAACTAAGATGCTCCATTCCCCTTATAAGTTTGGTTGCTCCAGAATCCACGCTGATTCCGACTTGAAATACTTGTCTAAAACCATTCCACTGACCTCTATAGAAAATACACGATATTGTTAATGCAATGTGGATTTTCAGCATCTGTTTTTCCGTCGTCCAAAAACTTAGAACATAGTTACATAGTTTGTAATGCCGAAAAAAAAGACAACCATCCAACCAGTTCAGCCTATTGTGCTAAAGTGTTAATCCAGAGGAAGGCAAAACCCCCATGAAGTAGAAGCCAATTGTCCTCATTGTAGGGAAAAAATTCCTTCCCGACTCCAATCTGGAAATCAGAATAAATCCATGGATCAACGACCCTTCTCCAGAATCCTGGTCACTATAACCTGTTATATTATTACATCTAGAAATGTATCCAGCCCTTCTCCAGAATCCTGGTCACTATAACTTGTTATATTATTACATCTAGAAATGTATCCAGACCCTTCTCCAGAATCCCAGTCACTATAACTTGTTATATTATTACATCTAGAAATGTATCCCAACCCTTCTCCAGAATCCCGGTCACTAGAACTTGTTATATTATTATATCTATAAATGTATCCAGACCCTTCTCCAGAATCCTGGTCACTATAACTTGTTATATTACATCTAGAAATGTATTCAGACCCTTCTCCAGAATCCTGGTCACTATAACTTGTTATATTACATCTAGAAATGTATCCAGACCCTTATCCAGAATCCTGGTCACTATAACTCGTTATATTATTACATCTAGAAATGTATCCAGACCCTTTTTGAACTTTACGAATTCAGTATGTTCCACAGTCTCACTGCTCTTACAGTAAAGAATCCCTTTCTATGTCTATGTAGAAACCTTCTTTCCTCTAGATGTAGAGGATGCCTCCTTGTTCTGGATACAGTCCTGGGTATAAATAGATTTTGGGAGAGATGTCTATATTGACCCCTTATATATTTATACATATTTATTATGTCCCCCAAAGCTGTCTTTTCTCTAAACTAAATAACCCTAACCTTGCTAATCTTTCTGGGTATTGCAGTCCACCCAGTCCTTTTATTATTTTTGTTGCCGCCTTTGTACCTGTACAAGCGCTACAATGTCTTTCCTGTGCACTGGTGCCCAAAACTGTCCTCATTATTCCATGTGTGGTCTAACATGTTCATATTCTGGTTGTATTCTGCGTAGAAAGTTACTATTGGGGTCAATAGGGATGGTTAAAATCCTTGTGTAAAACGCACACCAAATATCTGAATGTGGTTATTAATGCAGATCCGCGTCTAAAACCACATAGAAATGAATGGGATTCGTATCTGACTGTGAACTGCGAGTAAAAAAACTAGCATAAATCCACATGCAAACCATGTGAAATACTTATTGAAAACTGCGTCATCCAACAGATTACGATGCGTAAAATGTTCTCGTCGTGTGGACATACCTTTAATCCACATCAAAAACCACAGTGAAATTTACAAAGTGAAAATTCATGGCAGAATTCTGAAGATATCACCTTGAATTTTTGCCATGGATCAGCAACAGAAAAATCTGTTGTATGAAAATGGCCTAAGGGTAGAAAAGAAATGAGAACAGTTTCTGGCTGAGATTTGCAAACTCTAACAAACAGCGCAAGCGCTTGCATTTGTTTACACCAACAGTTAACTTCATGGTGTGCGATGAATATGAACTCACCGCTTCCGAATTAATGTTCTACGGAGCATTTAGCAATAACACCAGCTTCCAGCATAGTTGTTCTTGGACCGTCTCCAGTATTTCTTGTTTTCTCAACTGGTTCGGCAGTCTTGATGTTTGAATGGTCATGCAGCTCATCGTGCCAGCTCGGTGATGTGTGCTTTTAAAATGATTTACAGTTTACACAGGTAGATTCTGGTGCGTGCTCCACTACCAAATGCTAATCTGTGATTGATTTTAGAAGCAAGAACTTTCACCTTGTCAGGACATGGAGCTGCATATGTAGAGATAATAACTGAACTTAATCAGAAGAGCTTCAAGAATTTGAATTAATGTATTTCCCGGCAATTTTCTATATCGCAATTCCTGATGTTGCCTCGGTGACGGCGACAAACGCATTGTTAGGGATTTGAGTGATGTATGTTTATAGAAGGTTTTAGCTCTTTTACAGAGAATGATTTACACCTAATAAAAATGATTTTTTTAATCATACTCCATGCCTCACGGCGCTGAGATTTCATTGCCCCGATCTCTCCATAGACTACAATGGAACAAAGTAGCTCGCGCTTTCATTGTCCGGGATAGCCAAGCCCCCGCTAGCTCAACCAATCGGCTCTTTTCTGCCTTTGTTACTGTATTTTGAACTGTCCTGCCTTTTCATTTGATTGGTCAATAGTACTCCATAGGTTATAATGGCTCACTGTTGCTCCTATTCTGATTGGCTGGTTTCTGCCGACCAATGAGAAGAGCTTACAGAATTTGAATTATTGTATTTCCCGGCAATTCTCTATATCCCAATTCCTGATGTTGTGCTGTTATTGATTTTTTGTTAGTGATTTTATTTAGGTATGTTATTCGAAGGTTTGAGCTCTTTTTCAGATAATGTTTTACACCTAATAAAAACTATATTTTTTTATTCATACTCCATGCCTCACGGAGCTGAGAGCTGAGATTTATTTCTTTAGCGATCTTATAAATTTTCCCTTTAATTTTAGATGATCCACTTTTTCACTACATTTATTCGCTTTCAGACAGCTTTGATTTTTCTCTTTATTCATTCATTCATTTGAAAGACAACTCTTTTTGCTATTCACTAACATGTTTAATGATTTCTCGCTGTTTTCCAGCCTGTCTCGAATCATAATGCATGTTAGGCGCACTCCTTCTGCGCCTAAGTTCCCCCACTGCGCCCCACCACACTGGCGAGGCGCGGGGGGGACTTTTTACCGCATGTATGAGCGCAAACCCCGGGCGCCGACATACATGAGGCGCAGCTTTTACGTTTCGAGTGCTCGAAACGTGCGCTCCGATGCGCCGAGATTCATACATGTCGCCCTTATCTATAGTTTGTTATAGATTTAGAGGGGCCTAAGCAATAAAATGCAAAAAACATAGCATAATTCACCACTAATATTGGACCAATTCCTCTCTGTTCATAGAGTCTATCACTGTAACAATGGTACTTTTCTGTTGGTCCAAGTGGTGAACATTAGTGTTGAGCGATTATTATCGACAAAGTTGAAATCGGCACAGTTTTTATGTTGATCAAAATTTTTAGATCATGCGATAATTAGGTTAAAATCTGTGCATCATCTATTAATATCGCTCAATTTTCGACGCTTCTTGTCATTTTTGGCGGCCAGCAAATCAGCTTACAGAATAGAGCAGGGTGAGATGTGTGTGCAAACGTCATGACTGGGTGTGGGATGGTTGCGAATTGGTGGAAAAATCACATGACCTCGTTTTACATAGAACCAGCCCTTCCTGTTCATGATCAGTGTCTCTCAGCGTCTCATAGCAGTAGGACGTTTCGCTCTGCCTGTGTCCAAACAGCTCAGCGAAATTATTCCCATTTCTTCACAGAGAAAGCTCTACTGTTAGCTGTGATCCTTACAACCCTTGTTAGATTAGAGATTGGAAGATTTTATGTAGTTAGGTAGAGAATTTTAAAGGAGCATCTACCGCTGTAAAGTCACGGGGTGAGCGGGGGGGGGGGGGGGGGCCCGCGGGGCGAACACAGACAAGCACTATAAAGAATACTGGGTAAAGTTCACCAAGACTTAGTGTAGACATTGCACTGCAATAGCTTTATTATTAACAGTGTTCTTTGAAATATTTCCTGGATATTGGGCAGCCCGAACTTATATTGGATTACACATCTTTTCTAGTAACTGCAGGGCTCTTTGTTAGGTGCAAAACTCCACTTTTATTATCAGTATACATTTCAGATAGGTGTTCTTTTTCAATTTTGCCCATTCCATCTTTGTTGATATAGCCACCTTGCAGTTAATTTAGAATCCAGCAATTTTGTAGACACTACAGGTGAATTGAAAGGTGCCAAAAATACCTTTTATTATCCGAATACATTACAGATACGTGCTTTTTCACTTTGGTGCACTACAGCTTTGTTCATTGAGGCATTTTTGCCCCTTAAAAGTGAATACAGCAAATTTTTTTTGTCAGCACAGGTTGATAGGTGCCAGAAAATACCTTTTATTATCCGAATACATTTCAGATTACGTGTTTTTTCCCCTTTGGCGCAGTACGCTTTGTTGATAAACTACTTTGCAGTTAATGTGAATACAGCAAATTTTGTAGTCACCACAGGTGAAATTGAAAGGTGCAAAAAATCCTTTTATTATCCGAATACATTACAGATACGTGCTTTTTCACTTTGGTGCAACTACAGCTTTGTTCATTGAGGCACCTTTGCACTTAAATGTTGAATACAGCAATTTTGTAGTCAACCAAGGTTGAATGAAAGGTGCCAAAAATACCTTTTATTATCCGAATACAGTACAGATACGTGCTTTTTCACTTTGGTGCACTACAGCTTTGTTCATTGAGGCATCTTGCACTTAAATGTGAATACAGCAATTTTGTAGTCAGCACAGGTTGATAGGTGCCAGAAATACCTTTTATTATCCGAATACATTTCAGATACGTGTTTTTTCACTTTGGCGCAGTACAGCTTTGTTGATAAATCTACTTTGCAGTTAAATGTGAATACAGCAATTTTGTAGTCACCACAGGTGAATTGAAAGGTGGCCAAAAATACCTTTTATTATCCGAATACATTACAGATACGTGCTTTTCACTTTGGTGCACTACAAACTTTGTTTTATTGAGGGACCTTGCACTTAAATGTGAATACAGCAATTTTGTAGTCACCACAGGTGATTGAAAGGTGCCAAAAATAAACCCTTTTTTTATCCGAATAATTACAGATAGTGTTTTTCACTTTGGTGCACTACAGCTTTGTTCATTGGGCATCTTGCACTTAAATTGAATACAGCAATTTTGTAGTCACCCAGGTGAATTGAAAGGTGCCAAAAATACCTTTTATTATCCGAATACATTTTTAGATACGTGTTTTCTCACTTTGGCGCAGGCCCGTTTTGTTGATAGATCTACTTTGCAGTTAAATTTGAAACAGCAATTTTGTAGTCACCAAAGGGAATTGATAGGTCCAAAAATACCAAATTACCGAAAATTACAGATACGTTCTTTTTTTCATTTTTGGTGCACTAAGCTTTGAAAATTGAGGCCCTTTTGCACTTTAAAATGTGAATCCCAAAAATTTTTTGTAGTCACCAGGGGTGAATTGAAAGGTGCCAAAAAAATCCTTTTATTTCCGAAACATTACAGAACGTGCTTTTTCACTTTGGTGCACTACACTTTGTTCTTGAGGAACCTTGCATTTAAATGGAATACAGAAAATTTTGTTCCCCACGGTGAATTAAAAGGGTGCCAAAAATCCCTTTTATTTTTCCGAATCTTTTCAGATACGTGTTTTCTCACTTTGGGCAGGCCAGTTTTTTGATAGATTTTCTTTGCGTTAAATTTGAATACAGCAATTTTGTAGTCACCACAGGTGAATTGATAGGTCCCAAAAAAAACCCTTTTTTTACCCAATACATTACAGATTTTGGTTTTTTACTTTTGGCACTACGCTTTGTTCTTTTGAGGCCCTTGCACTTAAATGTGAATCGAAATTTTGTAGTCCCCAAAGGGAAATTAAAAGGGGTGCCAAAAAATACCGTTTAAAACCGAATACTTACAGACGTGTTTTTTCACTTTGGCGCAGGCCCCGCTTGTTGTAGATTTTCTTTGCAGTTAAATGTGAATACAGAAATTTTTGTTTTGAGGGGAGAAAAACCCCTTGGTTGCCGCTTTTAAAAAATTTCCAAAACCTTTTCCATCCCTTTTAAAAATTTTTACTTTCTGAACAGGGGGGAAATTAGGTGGTAAGCGAGCAAAAGGGGGGTGGACATGGAGGTGAGGTACGAGAAAAGGGTGCTCCTTCCAGTGCTGGCGACAACCGCATGCCAGGATGTCAGTTGCAGGACCTCGGCTGTCATGCGGGTCAGGGCCCGTAAATTTGTAACGAAAAAGGTGCCAATCTGTTCTTCAGTGGTTAAGCAACCTGATCCAGAGTCTTACCTCCCCATCCTCCCAGTCACGGGGGCCCAAATGCGTCTAAAGCATCATCAGCATCCCCCAAACAGAAGCGAAGCAGCCCAAATTCAACTTTACCCCCAAAACTGTGGGTAATCCATTTTCTGAAGACCTCTTTGATGACAAAATGCGGTTGGGGGCAGAAGGGATTTAAAAATCAAGAGCCAAGATGATGATTTTTCTCTGCTCTGACGCCCGTTACTGATGCCATCAGAGCAGGGGAAGGAAACCAGTCAACCCAAAAAAAAACCCCGGGGGGCGGCAACGCCTTGCAGTCCCTCTTGCTTGTAGCCCCCAGCTCTGGGGCAAATGTCAGGCGACCCAAGTCACCTGTGTTGAGATGAAGATGAGACATTGCGGTA